>APFE030961046.1:1745-20170 GCA_000404065.3 Pinus taeda
ATACCGCCCATCCCTCGGACGCAAAAGGTCGGGCGGGTTGCGTACAGGATTGACCGCCCACCGTTGGATGGGCGGGGCAGGAGATCGTGCGGTGGGCGGCGATTGTGACATGCTGCCATATTAAATGCAATGGGGACCCGCCCAAATAAATTAATTAATTTAATTAAAATCGGGCGTAGGGGGTAAAAACTTTAGGATTATGGGTTTTCAAGGGTTTGAACGTGCATTTTATTTAAATGTTTTATTTAAAAAACTTTATAATAAAATGGGTTTAGGGCGGAAAAAAGGGGTACATGGGTAAATGAGGGCGGGGTTGCAGATTTTAGGGTTTTAACCATAGCCTTTGAAAAGAAGCCATAGTTTAGGGACAAAGGGGCTAATACCAACCCCAGATAGGTTAATATTTCCCCAAGGAAGGGTTATATAGCTATAATGCTAGAGGGAGGGTATTTATAGATATTTTTTGGGAAATTTTCCATAGATTCTAATAGAATTAGGGAAAGGGGGAAGTTAGGGTGCTAAATAGTACATTAGTGATTAATATGGCTTTGTGAGGTGAATGAAGGGGTAAAGCTAAGTTCTAATAGGTAAAACTTAGCTTAGGATTTTTGAGGATAAATGAATTGATGAGAAAGATTTTTTACACAAAAAATGTCGCTTCTTTTCATGTTTGAACTTCATGGTTAGACCAAGTAGTTTGTCATGAAATGAAATGGAACTGGACACCTGAGCAGATCTCAAGGCCCTTGGGGGTGTTAGTAAAAAATGAAGTTTGGGAAAAATAGGGGAAATTAGACATGCTTCCAATGCTTGTCCTCCACTCTCTACTTTTGATGCCAATACCCTAAGTGGCATGAGTTTTTGCACTTAATAAGCCAATTGGTGATGGCCCTCCATTTCTGCAACCTTGCACTACTTACCCATCCTAGTAATCCTAACATTTTCCTTCTTTTTGAAGTGGGTGCACTTGAATTAGCAGACCCTGATTGTCCTCTTTTTCTTTTTGACTGCCCTCCTATCTAAAATGTACCCTTATTTCTTCCAAGGACCCAGATTAAGCAGTTAGGCACCTTCATTTCTCTACCTAGCTAGTCATCTGCCAAGCTTGAGCTGTTTGGACAGGGAACATTCTCTATTCTGCAGCAAGCAATTTAAACATGGCATGGTCTAGTTTAGACTATTGGGCCATCCATCAAGTATGATTAGCAATAGTATTTGCAGAGCATGATATTGCCCAAAAGATAATAGTGGTATTTTGACTGGCCACTTTCCTAGTCTTTAGTTTGGGGTTCATTTTCACTTTTCTCTTGACCATTTGATTTTGTTGCCTTTTGATTATTCTTTTAAGGCATACCGTCTTTTCATTTTTTAATTTTTATAGCATGTACACAAAATATGGAACCTTTGCAGCCTGCAATGATGAACATATTTAGCCCTTCCACTGTCAATCATGAAAGATGAAACCTATTGGTATAGGAACCTAACAAGCTGAATGGGTTAGATGAACACAGAATGCAGGCCCTCCTCCACTCAAAAGTGGTTCAACTTCATTGGAAGATATGGCATGACCGACACCTTAATGAAAAGCAATTCCAGCCGGGAGATTGGGCGCTGCTATATATGACTCTAGACACAAGGATTTCAAAGGGAAGCTGAGGACAAGATGGCTAGGACCATATACAGTGGAGAAATGCAATGACAATGCTTCAGTCCTTATCAGGACCCTTGATGAAGAAGCCATCCCCATGCTCGTCAATGGGCATCGACTGAAGATCTACAGGAAACCCCTTTCAAGGCAGGAGTTCATTGAGACTGTGGAAAAATCAGTGCTGGTAATAGAGAAGGGTTCTGCCTCTGTTCCGGCCACACCTTGATCATCATCAAAAAAAAAAAAGGGAATAAAAATATCCCTGGACGAAAACCTCTCTGAGGCGCCCAAGGTAGGCAGTAAGCGTGAAAACCTCATGGAGGCGCCCCTGCTGTCTCTCAAAAAATAAAGAATTTGAATAAAAATACCTTTGGGTGAAAACCTCTCTGAGGTGCCCAAGGTAGATAGTAAGGGTGAAAACCTCATGGAGGCACCCCTGCTGTCTCTCTCTCTCTCAAAAAAAAAAAAAGAGAAGAAAGAAGAAAAGAAAAAAGCAGGTTTAATCTTTGAAGAATTATTGCAGGTTGCAGGAATACAGTGTAGAAAAGAAGGTTGCCCAAAACAAGTATAGGGGTCTGTACCAATTTACCAGGCATCCTCACAGACACTCCCTCCATGGACACTCACTTTTTTCAGGATTTGGACACAATCTGGTCGAGGTTCAACCTCCTACAGGAAGTTTTGCATTTCTACAGGAAGCATCCTGTAGAGCCTTTGAGCAGGCTAGAATCGATTCTGGAGAAGGTTTTGAAGCTTGAAATATATTCATGGGCATGCAGCCACCCTTTTTTTCCAACCACCACTTGTTTCATCTCCTTCCACCGCCATTGCAACAATCTAGTTATGTATTCCTTCATAGTCATACAAGAGTTTTGTTTCCTCATATTAATTTTTTTTTTTTTTCCTCCAAGTGACAAATCAAGCATGCAGAGGCTCGCACACTGTACCTGTCAAGGCTCCATCAGGACCCTTCATCCATGAATGCAACCCTGCTCGTTTTAGCATGCATCCCAGGAGGAGAAGCAGCTACAAGATGTCTTACAGGAATCTTGTAGCAGCTGATCCGGCTGGAGCACATACTATGGAGACACTAGCAGTTCAAATCAGACAGAGTCGGCGCATGCAGCATTCACAACCAGAGGGTCGAGTCCTGAAGTCTTGCATACAGCGTCATCCAATGAAAAAGGAACTATAGCACCCGTGCACGAAGCAGCAGCAAGCAAATCCATCATTCCACGTCCCGAAGCCTGCAGAACACGTCCACGACCACACATGGTGTCTAACCTTATTCGTCGAATTGCATGGACTATACTCTAAAATTTGCATGACTATGAAATGTGCAGATTGAACAAGTTCGGTGGCCAGTCAACTGGCCACCCATAGCCAGTCGGATAGATTCGTGGGATCCAAACGAGCCCGGTTATGCCAAAGAGACGGGCAGTTGACACGTGGGAAGTGTCCAGTCGGGGAGAATTGATAGTTTGGCAGAAATGGCGACGGTTAATGGCAGAGAAATGATTTGGCGGTCAGAGACACGCCGAAGAATGATGGCCGTGATGTTGGCTAACGAATCGGCCTAGACAGCTCACCCCCGCGCCATGAATTGCGCAATAAATCAAATTGCTCGGTCGAATAACTCACGATGAACCGCTGTCATTTGCACTTGCAACCATTTTGCAGCAGAGTACGCGTCCTCCTCCGCTGCAATCCGTTAGCCTGAGCTTCTCAGCCCATTCCAATGTCCTTCTGTGTCTCAGACTTGTCCAGAAGCACCGTGACGTCCTCCAGAAGCCGGAAAAGCTTTCTACAGGAAGGAGCTCTACAGGAAACCTGGCATAACAGAGAAACCTAGACTGTCTACGTCGAAGTTGGAAATTCGAAGAGAGGTAGACCCGAACACACCATTCCCATGCATGATATTTCGAAAGGTGGTGAATTCGAGGTGTTGGAGTAGGAAAATTAAAAGCAAGTCTGCCTATGAATCAAAATAGCAGTTTTCTTGTGGTTGCATGAAATTTCTTCGTTTGTTTGCGTCCAAGATTTTCTCCACGAGCCCTGAAGAAAATTCCTCCTGTAGAAAAGTTAAAACACTGTCAGGGCTAACCTGTGTGAAAAAATGTGAATTTTACATGGTTATATGTATGCTAGGGGGTGGAATTGAGCTCTGCACTCTCTTTAGGGAAACCAGAGTCGTCCTTCTGTACACAGGCAGTCGAGTTTTAAAACCGGGGAATTGATACAAAGTGACCTAAAGGATATTGTTTTCAACGTTCTGAGGAGGAAACATACATAGAATTCCCCTTCTAATCAAAGCACAAGCCAAAACAGAGCATTTTTCACCATGCCAGGAGGGTTTATCAGAAAGGAACCCTCGGATTCCAAGAAACTAAGAGAAACTCTTGAGGTGGTAGACCTATTCACCCATGCAAATTGGATGACCTTCTGTGACAAAATTCAAGGTCACGATGATGAAATAACAAAGGAGTTTCTAAGGTCCCTGAAGCCTAAATCAAAGACACTAGCCACTGTAAACTTCAGAGGGTTGACCCTAAAGCTCACCCCACAACTCATTAGTAGAGTCATTGATCTACCATTGGGGATACCCTGGGATAAAGAGGAGAGGAAATTGGGCCAAAAGGCCAAAAAGGAATTCTTCCTACCAGAGGAACAGTTTTCAGAGGATAACAATGGGGTCTGGAGAGCCAGCCTATAGCCATTTTGGAGCGAAGTCAGCCTTCAGATTATAAAATATATTACCTATGAGGGGCGGTTCAGTATTGTATACGGTTATCACTTCCATTTGCTAACTGAACTCAGGCACAAGATGGATTTACCCACAGAACAAAAGTTGAGCATCCCCTACTTCCTCCTACAATCCTTGATTGAGTGTGCCACAAAACTGAAGGAAGGGACACCAGACCAGCTAGCCCATCATGGGCTTATCAAGCTTCTAGTAGAAGATGCACTCCATACCTATACTGTCCCTCTCTCCTGGGATATTTTTCGCAATATGTCTAAGGATGATGATATCCGAATTTTGGCCGAGGAACTCACTTCCTCCAGCAGCGAGGAGAAGGAGCACATTGAGATAGAAAAGAAAGCCAAGGGCCAGGAAACCCTAGGTAGACCACCAAAGCAAGGACAAAAAGAGAAACTAGAAAAAGGCCAAGCTGTTGAGGCCAAAACTGTGGGTGGAAAAATGACACAAACACCCAGGGAGAAGAGATTGTAGAGTAGGGCAGAAAGGATTGAAAAATTCCAAGCAAGTGAAGGCACACCTAAGGCAGTCACAGCCAAACTTAAGGAGAAGGCACCCCCAGCCAAGCAGGCCAAAATAGTGCAAACTGGTTCTACAGGAAGCCAGAAGGCCATTTCTACAGGAAGTCCAAAAACTGCTTCTACAGGAAGCCAGAAAACAGTGAGCACGGGAATTTCTACAGGAAGTCTGGAAAAAGGGCAAGGGAAGGAAGAATCTCCTGAGATTCTAGCTAGGGAGGCATCAGCTGTACTGGACGCCCTCAGCACATCTCCAAAGCAAAAAGAAAAGCGGAAGAGGGAGCCTTCCATGTATTTTAAGGCAAGAAGAAGCACGAGGATTAAAACTGACAGACCAAAAGAGAAACAGTCCAAGGACCAATTACAATTATAGACACCCCATCCAAACAAAAGACATCCATCACATATGATCGGGGAAGCCCGAAGACATCCACATGGAAAGAAAGGATGGAAAATCTGAACTCAGAGGCCTCTCTACAGGATGCCAAGGTTGCTCTACATGAAACATTGGCTAGGCTGAAGGAGACCAAAAAGATGGAGGAAAAAGCAGCCAAGTCATCACTGGAGGAAGAGAAGGCTGATACCATTATGGAACCAAGCCCCCAGCGTAGCCTGGGCTCTTACTATAACTTCTTAGAGGTCGGGAAGATCATTCCCCAAAAGTTCACAGTGCCACTTTTCCTAGCACTAGAGGAAGAAAGAGTGAGGACCCACACTTGGATGAAGATCGCTAAATCCAAGGGTGTGGCAGATATAGGTCCTTTGGAGGAAAAGCTCAAGGAGGCCCAAAAAGAATTGGCAAGGGTACGACATGTGGAGAGCTACCAGCAGGCCAAGCTATGGGAAGAGAATGAGCTGCTTAGACAGCAGCTATAGTTACAAGGATAGAGGAAAGAAGACAGGCCTCACCTCTTGGGAGAACAACAGCAACAGGAGGAGGCCACAACAGCCAAAGATACCACAGAAGAACCTCAGAGAAAGGAAGGAATGCAAGCTGAAATTGAGACACTAAATCGACAACTACAGGAAAAATAATTACAAGCAGGCCTAGAGATGCAGTCTCTAAAATAGCAAATACAAGAGAAGGAGGCCCAACTGGCCTGCATGGTCAGTTGGGCAATGGAAGCTCTGCAGTGTAGGCAGCCGGCCAAATCCTACGCCTTATACCTCAGGGATCAGTGACTGCAATTTTAGATCAACACTTTAGCACAAAGAGGTATCACTCAATTCCAAAACCCCCAACAATTCATGGCTTTATGTAACAGCAGTTCGTCAGAAGACAAGGCCAAGCTATCAGAGTTCTACCTTCATAATTTGGCCCTTCCCAACATGACCTCGTGGGACCCCAACACTGCAGTAGGGACATGCAACCTATGGCCATGACCTCGTAGCTAAACCATGAAGAAAAGAGAGTAGCAAAGGTTAGAAATGTCATGGACCGGGAACTACAGGAACCGATATTGATTAGAGCAGAGCCAGGGGATCCCTCAGCATTGATATCCGCCCACCAGCACTTGGCAAACAACTCTCAGGCCCTGCTAGATTACATGGATCGTCAAGCTCAGGCCATAGCACATTTTGGGGACATGGAGCGACTATTGGGGGACAACTGTGTTCATGCTTGCACCCGTAGGTGGAACACATTGTCCCACAGCCTCAAAATCAGAGAATACCACACCCCAACTAGAATGAGGGAGGCCTTGGCACGAGTGCCTCTCTACAAAAAGTCTATGCAGAATCTTCAGGCCAACTGGATAGGCCTCAAGTTAAGTCCACCTTTACTTTTGGGGTTGCTTGAAGGAGGCACAGAAGAGGAGGATCATAGGCAGTGGGAAGAGGTGGAAAGGAAGGCCGGATTCGATGACAGTGAAGAAGATATTACTTCAGAAGCCTAGGATGTGAGGTAGGTGATCAAGGCAATCAAGCATGAGGAGTTGGACTAGTTGCTCAGAGGATGAGCAACCCATTTAGCAGGGGGGTGATGATGAGCCCCGAATTGGGTAACTTATTGGGCTCATTTTGCCTAATTATCCTTGTTCAATCCTCCATTTTTCATAGATTGTGCATTTTTTTAGTATGTTTATGTCATTTGAACGAATAAGGGTGGTCACTCTACCTAGGAGGCTAATACGTGGTTATTTCAAGTTTTTTGGACAAATGTTGTTGCAAAACCAAGCAATCATGGGCCAGGTGACATCCAAGCTTGAGGTGAGGATTCGTAGGGGGGTTGTCTCTGACATTAAATGGCCCTTCCTCGGGATCTCCACCCTCAACTCTGAGCTCACAAGCCACCAAAACGGATCCTAAAGGCAGCCAAGCAGATTTGGGAAGAGGGACTGTCTACTAGCAGTTGGGACAGTCGAGTCCCTTGAATTTAGGAGGCCTGCTAGGCCCTCGTAATGTATAAATAAGAAGGCCTCAACCTTCGTAGTTTACTTTTGAAACTATTGTATTTTTTTCACTATAGTGTTGTCACTTTCAACTCGTTTTCTTGTAGCCATTATAGCATAACTTTCAGGTGATGACTATTTTTTGATAATGATAAGCAGTCCTATTTGGTATCAGCTCTGAGTTCTTTGTAGGAGCCGTAGCTCTTAGGGTTGGGCCAAACCTGAGAGCCAAGACCTCCTTTATGTATTGTTATTTCTCCTTTATGCATCGTTGTTTCTCCTTTATGCATTTGCAAAATTATTTTTGTTAGGCAGATTAAATTGTGCTGATTAACTAGGTCACTGTTAATGGTTAGAAAGGTTTTTGATGTTTAGATTAAGTTGGTAGGATATCAACAGGAAAAAGCTTCAGAAAAGGGCCAACGAGAACCTTTGGTTTCACCTCTCCCTCATAGGATCAAGGGATGGGATCAAAGTAACCTTGTTGTCCCAAACAAAAACACTATTTTTGCTTTGCCATGAAATCACTAGTGTACGATTTTCGTTTGCAGAAGTTGGTTACATGTTCAAATCTTTGAATGCTTCATTTCATAGTTAATATACATGGTTTCCTTGCAAATAAAGCTTATGTTCATTCGCTTTACTGTTAGCTAGATCAGATTAGGTTGGCATAACTAGGTCTTTGATTACTTGCAAGTCTTTATTGGTTCAGTTGGAAATATACATTGCAGAGCACCTCTACCACTTCTTCATCCACCCAAACTTCGTCAAACCCATCTGTTCCATCCCCTAACTGGGTTTCTTGCCTCACGTTTGTCGTTTTTCCCACATAACCCTACATTTTTGTGCAAACAATGTTTCAGCTCTCTTTGAACAAATTCAGCCATCTACACCTTCTCTCAACTCCATCCACGAGTCCCTGGACCACTTCAAACCCCTATCCTACCTCCATACCCACTCCTTCATCTTTCCTCACCCATCCATCCTCCAAAATCCCATTTCTGAACATCCTGTAGAAATTTCTGAACATCCTGTAGAAATTCTTGAACATCTTGTAGAACCCCCGCAGACTTCCTGTAGAAGCTCACAAATGAGGTTTCTTGATAGCCAAACTCTGTGAAACTCTATGGAAGGGTGTTAGGGACCCCTTAGGCTCTCTCTGAACCTTCCCGGCCTCTTCCAAGCATTTCTCCTCGCCAATCCACCTATGCACAGTCAAGAACAATGAAATCCTATGTATGATAATTCTGACAACTTATTCAAAAATACAAAAGATGTTTTCTTGAGATAGAGGTAGTCTAGACACATGTATTTTACCTTCCTAGAAGTAATGGCATCTCTTTCAGTAGCTTGCATTCTCTTCTTTGCATCAGTAGGACTAGCTGGTAGAATTAGGGTTTGTTAGGGTTTGCGCTTTCTTTCAGCTTTTTAGTTTCTTTTCGCAGGCAGATTAGCTTCCTTCGAGTTAGCTTTCATCCATCAATTAAAAAGCTTCTTCTAAGAGCTCATAGAAGTTGGCTTAAGCTCCTAGCGGACTTGTGCCAGCTGACCAAGTGACAGTTGCGGCAAGAGCTAGTACTTGTGCATACAGCACCGTCGCTTCCAAGTTTGTTACAAACTACCGGGTTGATAAAAGTAAAGAAGGGAGTCCCGGGAGTTGCAGCATTATTGCTGCAATACTGGAGCCCACCACCTACGTACTAGTATGAGTCTGCACCAGTACAAGATTTTAAACAGATTTTCTTATTATTAAAAGTAGACAGAGACGACAGCAGCAAGTGGTTTTCACCCACATTGGTTTTCCACCTTAAATCTTGGTGTTCATGTGTTTTGCTTATGTGTGATGGTTTATTCTATTATTACTGCACATGGTTACTGTTTAATGTTTAATAAAGTATTGATGCACTGATTAAAGAACAAAATATGATGAATTAACTTAATCATAAGTTCACTGAATATACGGTGGTTGCCTTAAGAACAGTTGCGTGCACACGCGAGTTACCTTCTCTAAAGTAGCATATATAAATCTGATTATGGAAATGAAATGTTATTGATTTGTAAATACTAATTCACTCCCCCTCTCAGTATTATTTCCAACAATTGGTATCAGAGCAGGTCCTTTGGTAGAAGCTTGATCGCTTGAAGGAGATCTGTAGAAACAATGGGAAGGAAGCTAAAGAAGAAATCACCTCAAAAGAAGAAGGCATCTCAAAGGAACTGTGACAGTGGGAGAGACAATTGGCCATTATGTGGAAGAAACTCTTCAAATTCATAATCACCTCATAATGAAGATGAGGAAAAATAATTATCAAGTATAAATTTGTTTTCCTTTGGTGATACATTTCTCTGTGCATTTGAAGATAATGAATGTGATAGCAAAACAACAGAATTTTCTCTTATGGGTGAAAGAGAAAGAAATCAAATAGAGGCAGAATTTAAAAAGCTCACAGACACAATTAGAGATCAACAAGATCTACTGGACAAAAGGGAGTGTACCTACAAAGAAGAGATTACAAGGTTAAAGGCTCAGTTAGAGGAAGGAAACAATACGAGGAAAAGGAAGATCAAAGTCAAAGGCTGCAGGATGAAGTGACTTCATTGAGAAATGAAGTGAATGGAAAAGACACAACAACCAAGGAACTTATAGAAAGAACCAAATACTCTGAAGGTCTTGCAGTTGTGGTCATTTCTCTAAAAGAATATCTCAAAAATTCAAATAAGCAGAATGAAGAACTACTCCAAGCATTTGAAGAACAAGAAAATGAAGTTCTCGAATTAAGGCAACAAGTGGAAGAAGGAAGAAAAGCTGAAGAAATCATGAAGAAGTAGTATCTTGAAAAGGAAGAGCAATATCATGTTGAGGTAAATATCCTAAAAGGTAAATTAGAAGAAAAGGATAAACTTTTACGATTTGAAGATAGTACTAAGATTTTGGATGATATTATTAGTAGTCAAAGGTCTCATGTCATCAAATCTAGTCTTGGTTTTCATGAAACTGCTAAAGGTGAATCTAGCTCACAAACTGAAGCAAGGAACTCTAGTGCAACATCTAACACATTGAACAAGGAGATGAAAGGTCAACCCCATCAACAACCAAGGAAAGAAAGTCTTCAAAGAAAATCATTCACTCCTAAGTATGGAAGTGTTAATCGATTCTTTCCTCTGATGAACAATGTTGAATGTTTTATATGTCATAATTTTGGACATGTTGCAGCAAGATGTAGAAGTATAATGGTTCAAGCTAATAACCATCACATAGTAAGATCATCAGCTTCCAAGTACTTCAAGGGATATTGTTTTTCTTGCAATATGTTTGGTCACAAAGCCATTGATTTCTATAGAAGGAATATGAAACATATAATATGTTATGCTTGTCACAATTTTGGGTGTATAGCAAAAGAATGCAGGAGAAAATCTCGGCCAAAATACCAAAAGGAACAAACATCATCACACTCCAAGGTATGGAAGAAGAAGGAATTACAGTAAAAAATATGTGGCATAGCTCAGTATACAAACAGAGCAAACTCAGAAGGAACTGAAAGTATGAAATTTCAATGTCCTAATTCTCATACGTAGTTATCATGAAGACAAATCGTGTATATATGTGAGTTAGAAGCTGCACAGTCGCATATATGTTGGTTTAATGAAGAAGCAATGGGATAGACTCAGAAAAATGATCTGATATGATTCAGACAATTATCAATTATCTTTTATGTCTTGATGATAGATGACTACAGTCTGTGGATGTTATTTAGAAGTGCTTTTGATCCTCATAAGTTGTTGATAACTTGGTGTATATCTGATTGATGATGATGCCTTGATATTTCTTACTGATATATGCAATGATCAGGTCTGACAGTGAACAGGTGGCACAGGTTCAGGGGGGAAATTATGTTAGGCTTCTAATATTGCATTGTTGGCATTGTGTTTAGAAGTCTTTGGTACTGAATTATTCTTATCAGTGGTGATGATGCTTTTGTGGCTAAAGTGTTTTGATACATCATGCTATGTTGTGGTTATAAGTTTCCTATGATGACGATACTTGTATTGCTTGGGGTTACATAGTTGTTATTCAAATCAGATTTATGGATGATTGTGGATGAATTTTTTATGATGCATATAGTACATATATGTTTCTTACATGGTGATCTTCATAAGGACAAGGAGAAGTACAAAGCTTGAGTACACAACTTCATTATTTGATGATGAGCCACTCGTTTCTTTTATGCTACTGTCATCATGCCTTCAAAGATGCATAAAGTTCATATGGTGTAATTATGATGCAGGATTCCTATAGTTCTTAGCTCTCACATGGTTGAGGGTTGTTGTTGTTGATGGTATCAAGAAATCTTGACACATGACTATGAGCTCATGGTTTGCTAGATACATATTGCTATCTCTTTGATGGATATACAGTATGCTAGATACATGCATGATTACTTGCATATTGATAAATATTGTTGGTTGGCTAAGGGAATGGTGTTATTGCAGGCATAGCCATTTGAAGACATGGATATTCGGAGACATGTCTTACTTATTCACATAATGATGATCACTTATTACTTTATGATGATAGGTTTGATATTCACATATGTTGATTATCATGGTTGATGCTTATCAGATGTGGGATGTTCCCTAGTGACGATACATGGTTGATATATTGAGGGTTCTTGTGGAAAGATCATGCAATTATTGATGATGAAGTTATGATCATAGATGATGATGACTATGGTGCTTTTACATACATATGATATGATATGAATGATTCTGTGTTACTGCTTGGAGATACAACATATGCTTAATTGATTCATGGAAGGTTATGATAAGGCTCTTTCTACTAAGGAAACATAGCAAGTTGATCTTGATGAGATCAAGAGGATGAGTTGATATCTATATGCGGCATACTTTGTCACGGGTTGATAACTGATGATGGACATCTACAAGTTGTTGGTCTGGATGTTGCTAACAAATGCTTAAGGGGCAGATCATATATGGTGTATGATAGTTGTTGATGACTATCATGGTCTTGTTTAGATATTTGGTCTCTATTATAAATGTCATGTATACCATTCGATGTAAAGGTCATATAAAGACCCATGATGTAATAATATGTCTTTGTTTGTCATAATATTTTAATGAGTCCTTTTTGGTCATATGATCTAATTTGTACCCCCACTATGCATGGGAAGGATGATGTAATAATTGATATATTTCAATCATGTATAAACAATTGGTATATCCCCACTTGGTTGGGTAGATGAGTCAAATTTGGTATATCCCCACTTGGTTGGGTAGATGAGTCAAATTTGGTATATCCCCACTTGGTTGGGAGATTGATGTATGAAGGAAAAACTCACATAGTTGAGTTATAGAGTCATGTTATTCTTTTGGAAAATATTTTTGCAGACTCTGCATGTGCTCAGTGGGAGCATGGATGGTTTAGTGCATCACAACATGTACAAAGGGGGAGTTTAATCATAGAATTCAGCATGTGCCTAGGGGGAGCATGATCAATGTTGATATTCAGTTGTTCCGATATGACAGTCTTCACTTTGGTCAGTCCTTTACCCTTCAAAGGGGGAGAATATCTTGGTCTGCCCTTTGCCCTTGATGTCAAAGAGGGAGAGTATTTTAGTGTTGCTTGTTATCTTTAAAAGTTTCTACAACTTCTAGTAATCAACACCAATATGGTTGCCATAAAGTCCAAAGGGGGAGAATGTTGGCATTATGATGCATGTGTTGTACTTGATGGCAACGCACTTATAGCAGAACAACTCACTTGCATATGGTAACTAGATGAATCTATGTAACTAGATCAATCTATAGGAGAGATATCTGACATGATAGAATGCATGGCAGTTCAAAGGAATCATTTCAGAAGTAATATAGAAAATTAGAGTGTAATAGTTCTATTTAGAGGTAACAGGGCATTGGTACAAAAGAACAGGAAGATGAAACTAAGGTCTACTAGTTAGAATAAAGAAGGTAAAGGAAAAGGTTGATGTAAAGCAGTTCAAGAAGTATACGCAGGTCCACTTAGTCAAAACAATGTATACATGCTGGTCCACAGAACAAAAAGAGCGTATATGTATGCATGCATTCCCACAGGAAGAAAAGCGCGTACATGTTGGAAAACCAAGGTTTTGGTCCGAGGTATTTGGTCCAAGGTATTTTGGTCCAAGGTATTGGTCCAAGGTATTTGGTCCAAGGTATTTGGTCTGAGATATTTGGTCTGAGGTGTTGACCCTAGGTATTTGGTCCAAGGTATTGGTCCTAAGTGGTTTTGGTCCGAGGTATTGACAAAGGATCTAAGTATATAAAGAGGAGGAGATCAAAGGGCTAAGTGCACAAGTAATGAATATCTTATGAAGTGTTAGGTCAAAAGAAAATATGCATGTTATGGGTTTCTGATAACTTGCTTGATCTAGACAAAAATATGCACCTAATCATTTGATGATGGATGAGATCTAATGATGGATCAAGATAATAATGACTTATCATTATGTGATTTGATAATGGATGCACTAGATCTAATTGCTAACACATGTTTTATCCTTTATATGTGATGATCTGGGTATGTCTGAAGTCAGGAATTGCAGCAAAGTTATAAGTAAGTATTTGTAGATCTATATGCTAGTTCGCTTTGGTGAAGATGCATATACGCGTTGGTTCATCTATTCCAAGTAGCGTATGCAAAAGAAAAGCTTGATGATCAAGGATGATTGATCTATCAGATCAGTGCTTCTATTTTACTATTGTCTATCAATGAAGTCTTCTTAGATCTAAAAATAAAATTGAATGCATAAAGATTTGTGTCTCATTGAATAATTGACTGAGAAAGAAGGGTGATCCTTGTTGCTATCTGTTTAGAACTCTGTAATATGATAGTGGATCTTTAGAATGTCACTGTTTGGTATAGTTTGTGGTTCAAAGGTTTTACAATTCAGTACATTTATAGGTATACACAGGTTGGGCTAAAGGAAGTAGCGTATACACACAGGTTTGCTTCATTAGAGGAGCGTATACATTCTGACACATGCCTTTTGGGGTTACAGTTAGTTCTGGTTATTGATGTAGTGTTCTGGGTTCAGATATGTGAACTGGTTATAGTGATCTATCTGTTCCAGATGATTGGTTGAATTTGGTTAAGTTTGAATGAATGGTTGATTTAGTTGTGTCAGAGGTTTAAAGGTTTCAGTGATTGAGCGTTTCAGTTATATCAGAGATTGATGATTAGGTTTCAATGATTGGTTGATGCAGATGTATTTGATGTCTGTATTATAGTGGCGATTGATTTTGAGTTTCAATGTTACCAATGGGTCCAGTATGAAAATTCGATGAAATGAGGGCTTCATGTGTATTGTTGTGTACCATGAGCATCCAATCTGAACATTTATGAAACGTGGTCCCTGGAGGATACTGAGGGTTGGAGCCTTCAGGGAGGAAGTCAAAGCTTCCTACTAGTAGTGGCTGGTGATTTGATCAGGGGGTTGGAGCTCCCTTCCAATAGAAGATGGAGAACGAGTGAAGGTTGTAGCCTTCTGTAGGTCGGAGCCTACGTACTAGTAAATATATCAACTAGTACAAGAACTAGGAATTTGTAGCTCCCTTCCAGAAGAAGATGGAGAATGAGTGAAGGTTGTATCCTTCTATAGGGCGAAGCCTACATACTAGTAAATATATCGACTAGAACAAGAACTAGGGGGTTGTAGCTCCCTTCCAGAAGAAGCTTGAGAACGAGAGAAGGTTGTAGCCTTCTACAGGTGGGTGCCTACATACTAGTATGAGTCTGCACTAGTACAAGATTGTAAACATATTTTCTTATTATTAAAAGAAGACAGAGATGACAGCAGAAAGTGGTTTTCACCCACATTGGGTTTCCACCTTAAATTTTGGTGTTCATGTGTGTTGCTTATGTGTGATGGTTTATTTTGTTATTAATGCACATGGTTACTGTTTAATGTTTAATAAAGTACTGATGCATTGATTAAATATCAACATATAATGAATTAATTGAATCATAAGTTCATTGTATATACGTTGGTTGCCTTAAGAACAGTTGCTTGCACATGCGAGTTCCCTTCTCTGATGTAGCGTATATAAATCTAATTATGGAAATGAAAAATTTATTGATTTGTAAATGCTGATTTCCCCCCCCTCCCCCCCCACCCACCCCCATTAGTATATTCCCAACACCAATATAATTGTGAAACAAAATGGAGTTGTAAAACAAAAGGAACCAAATAATTGAAGAAAGTGTAAAAGAAATATTGCATGATCAATATCTACCTAAATTTTTTGGTGGAGAATCGACGAAGATAGTTGTATACATTCAAAATCGAAGCCCCACAAGTCACCAAATAACAGAACTCTCAAAGAAGTATTCACTTGGAAGAAACCAATTGTTTATCATCTTTGAATCTTTGGTTATCTTGTATATATTCATATACAGAAGGATAAAAGAAAGAATTTGGACCCTTTAGGCATGAGAGGAACATTTGTTGGCTACAGTTACTCTTTTAAGGCCTATAGGATATCAATAAAGTAAGGAAGTTGTATAGAAGTCAGTCGAGATCTTATATTTGACGAAAGTATTGCATTCAAGAAATCAAAGGAACTTCCTATGCACTTTGATGATGAAGAACTTCCAGTATTTGAATAAAAAGTTACCAGGGAAGAAGAAGAATATAATCATGAAGATGAAGGTCCCAGTGAACATATCCAACCTGTGGTCATCCCCAAATCAATAAAGAGACCTAACTAGTTGAAGTCTACATTTCTTTGATGCAGAGGTTCATGGAGCATCTCAAGGCACATTCAGGGAAAGCAAGAAGCCCAAACAATATTTTGGGTATGCATCCTACATGAAAATACTAATAGAAGCACAGTCATCCACATTTGAAGAGGGTGTCAATCATAAAGAATGGAAGGATGCCATGAATCAATAAAATCAATCTATTGTGAAGAGTGGAATTTGGTAGATTGTACCTAGGCCCGAAGACAAATTTGTGGTAACTTCCAAATGGATATATATGATCAAACATGCACTAGATTGAAGTATAAGGCAAGATTTGTGGCTAGGGGCTTCTCTCAAAAAGAAGGCATCAACTATGAAGATAAATTTGCTTCGACGACAAGGTATACAACTATACATTTGTTGGTCTCTTTCACAACATCGATGGTATGTAACATCCAAGAAATGGATGTCAAGACTGAATTCCTGAATGGCATAGTTGATGAGGAAGTCTATATAGAACAATCATTGGGATTTGAAGTTAAATAAAGAAAGGCATATGTTTTCATATTGAAGAGGGAATTATATGGCATAAATCAAGCACCAAGGGTGAGTATGATACGATGGATGCATACCTACAGAGATTAGGCTTCACAAAAAATTATGTTGATCTAAACCTTTATATTAAGGTTGTGAAGGAAGAATTGGTTATCATTCTTTTGTATGTAGATGATCTTCTCTTGACAAGTGTAGAAGGTCGAATTAAAGAATGCAAGAAGCAACTAGAAGCAAAATTTGAAATGAAGGATCTAGGGCTTATGCACTACTATTTGGGCCTCAAAGTATGGAAAGGACCTAATGAGATCTATCTAGGTCAAGGAAAGTATGCGATTGTTTGGTCTAAAATGCGGATGAAAATTAGAGTTTCATTTACTATCAATCTGGGTAAGTAACCTTCAAGGATCATCCAATATATATGGACTTAGAGATAAACTAAAATATACTAGGTGAAGAAATGTCAAAGCTCCCTTACAAGAGGTCTTTCATTGGAATCTCCAACACCTATTTAGTCATTTAACAAAATGGAATCTAAAGACATTGTGACAAGTGTAAGAAATATTAAAGCTCCCTTACAGGAGACTGCTCATTAATATTTCTAATCATCTTAATCAAAAAAACCTAATTCTGATTGATTGCATGAAATATTAAAGCTCTCTTACAAGAGACTATTCATGTATATCTCAAGCATATAAATCAAAAACTTAAACTAATGAAATCAAACATTAAATAAAAAATTAGATTCATTGAAGGAAACATTAATACTTTCTTGCGAAAGGTCATTCGTTAATATTTCAAACATATGAACCTCATAATTTAATCTAATGAAATTCACAAACAAACATAAAATAAAGCCTACCAAAATAAAAGTTTACTCACTAGGAAATGGGGATCCTTCCAAGGATTCACAAGCACACCAAAAGAGAAGTCAAATGTAGAGGATCAAAGAAGCTTCGTTTTATTCATCATCAATGCAAATTTCAATTACAACAATTGCAATGATTCTCCAAAAACTTCTCATTACCAACCTATAAGATACTAAGATTACAAATGAAGGACTAGGTTCTAAAATTCTAAAAATTAAGATTACAAATGAAGGAGATAACACTCATATTTATACAACAAGATGAGATAACAAACTCATAATGATGATCCACTATTCCCTCTTCAAATCCACATATCTCTCAACCAATGGTGACACATAACCCTATCCTCCATGATCTTCTTCATGAGGTCCATGATCTTATCCATGAGGTCCATGATCTCCTCAAATTCGAATTTGAACATATAGTGCCACATAAAGGTGCCTTAGAAGCTTCCTTTGTACCTACACATGTCAACAAACTCATTCTATTTGTTAGGTATAAGTATATGGATATTGTTTTCTAAAGTTTAACCACAAATTCTCTTAAAAATACTAAGAATTAATAATGTTTTGGAAAACACAATGATAACCCATTTAATGATGAAAGTGAAGCTAATGTGATGACATGGTGATGGAATAGAGGTGAGAAAATGTGTGAATGGAGAGAAAGTGGATGTTGAATGGAGTGAAAGTAGGATGTATTTCAAGGATAATTCTTAGGCCCAACATACCCCCAAACTGAAGGTATTGCATGTTCTCATGCAATCTATTACATTACTTTTGGATACTTGAGCTTTGGCTTAAAATTTGCATGATATCATTTACTTAACTTTTGCAAAGTGTTTTTGATGAATTGCAACTTCGTTGGTTCTTGTATTTCAACCATATTTTGTTTGTTGCATTCAATTTTAATGTATGAACTTTGCATAATGATAATTTGATTTTTATTGCAAA
>APFE030961046.1:36153-193547 GCA_000404065.3 Pinus taeda
AATTGAAATTGATAATTAAAGTTAAAATATTAATAAATAAAATGATCAACAAAATTAGGGGAAACAAGAAGGGAAATAAAATTAGAAATGCTTAACGGTGAAGGTGATGAATAACAAGCTTCCAAGATTGACTATGTTTATAGCCATTTTCTTGATTGAAATTATCATAGTTTTTCTCAATTTCTAGATTGTAATGAGTGCTCGACAAGAGCTTAAGCATTAGAAACCCTTGGAATCAAAAACCAAAATATTGGTATCAATTCCTATATTATACATTCATCATTTGATCTCATATTCAATATTGTATTATCTGCTTTCTTGACCATTTAAACAATATTTCGCCCCATATTCAATTTACTATGGAAATAGAAAAAGATAATTCCCTCTTTTTTTAATTTTCTCATCACAGTTTTTCCTAATGGTTCCCTCACCCACTAGGTTTATAGAAAAAATACCTACATTTATTAATACCTTCAAGCCCAATCTAGTCATCACCCATCCCAAAAGTCAATTTTTCTAAAAACTCTCATGACCTAAGCCTTCATAATTTTTGTTCCTTAATTCTTGGGAAGGAAAAACCCACTTCACCAAAGCCCTCAGAGCTAGTGGTTACTTCATCTCTTAAATCAATAAAGCTTTCTATGATGCTAAAAATTCAAAACCTAAAGTTTCAATAACTTCTCTCTTTCATGCTCTCATTACACTCCCATACATCCAAGGCACCACCAATCTTATTTCCAAAAAGAATATCAAGACCATTTTTAAACCCTATAAAATTCTTAATCATTTGTTCCAAATGGCCAAAAATGAATATGACCCAATGCTAGGTTCAAGGGTTTACCAAATTCCTTACTCCTATGGCAAATCATATGTTGGTCAAATAGGTATATCTGACAAAGCTCGTCTCAAAGATCATATTACGGACACTACCCATAACCACATCTCTAAATCAACTATTGTTGATCACTCATATAATTATAAGCATGTCACTTTAATTAAACTAAATCTTAGCCTCAACTCCTAGTACAAATATCACATCATTCAAGCAGCTCTAGAAATTCAAAAACAACATGATAATTTTAATCAAGAAGATAGCTACAAACTTTGCCAATCTTGGAAGAATCTTATTTATCTTCTCAACCACTAAGCATTTCTTGTTTCCTTTCCCTTCTTGTTTCTCTTTGTTTCCTTAAATCATTTTATTTATTAATATTTTAACTTTATTATTGACTTTAGTAATTCCTTTCAAATTGAATTATTATTTCTATCTTTCTATTCCCCTCCTATATCCCCCTTTTCTTTATGGGTCCCACATCTATTTTTTACCCTTGTAAATCAATTTATTAAATTATTCATTAATTAATAAATTTATATTTTTAATCTCACATTTTATAACTTTTTTTATCGTCACATGTTATTATTTTATATTTTTACTTATTTGTCATCACAACGACTATATTCTTCCCACAACTCCCACCCCTAACTTATTTTTGCCTGTATTCCCCTTTTTCTTTTTAGGTCTTTCATCTATTTTTTATCCTTGTAAATCAATTTATTAAATTACTAATAAACTAATAACTTTATTATTCTAATATCACTTTTTATAACACCTCTTTATTCTCACATGTAATAAATTTGTATTTTTAGTTACTCGTCATCAAACCAGATATATTCTTCCCCTACCCTTTTTTTTTACCCCATTAAATCAATTTATTAAATTACTCATTAATGAATAACTTTAATTTTTTAAGGTTAAGTTTTATAATACCTCATTATCCTCACATGTTATTATTTTATATTTTTCTTACTCACCATTACACTCAAGATATTCTTCCAATACCACTCCCCACATTTCCTTTTACCATATTCCTCTTTTTCTTTTTAAGTCCCTCATCTTTTTTTTTACCCTTGTATTTTTAGTCACTCGTCATCAAACTGAATATATTCTTCCCCTACCTTTTTTTTTTACCCCATTAAATCAATTTATTAAATTACTCATGAATAACTTCAATTTTTTAAGGTTAAATTTTATAATACTTCTTTATCTTCACATGTTACTATTTTATATTTTTCTTACTCACCATTACACTCAAGGTATTCTTCCAATACCACTCCCCACATTTCCTTTTACCATATTCCTCTTTTTCTTTTTAAGTCACTCATCTTTTTTTTACCCTTGTAAAAATAAACCTATCAAATTTCTCATGAATTAATAACTTTGTGTTTTTAATTTCACATTTTATAACACCCCTTTGTCTACACATGTTATTATTTTATATTTTTAGTTACTCATCATCACATAGAATATAGATTTTGTCCCTACACACACCCTTCTTTTCTTCCATGTTTAAAATTGATCTTGTTGCCTTTTATATTCTTTTAAATTGATACAATTTATTTCTTACTTATATTCTTTGTTTTAATATTTTTTTACAAAAAAAATCGTATAGAATACAGCAAAAATATATACAGATGACAACTTTTTGGGAGATTCCGCCTCTTACAAACAATAGTAAACATTTTGAAAAAAATAGGCACATGGGAAAAACAAAGGGACAATTGACTCCAGAACTTGAGAATATTTTTCGACATAAACAAGCCTTGGAGGCTGGAAAATGGAAAGAAAAGGGGGAAAAGGCCAAATGGAATGAGGATTAATTGGCATGCAAGACTGACGAATGATGACTGAGCCAACCACCACAAAAACATGTATACTAAGGATAGGTGGGACACTTTTGGATTGTTCAGAGGGGCTCGACCAAACTAGGCCCTAACCAACCAAACCCTGAATTCAAATAGTAGAAAAGGAAAGTGAAGGGAGTTGGGAAGGAGACAAATAATGAGGAAAATGGAGAAAGGGAGAGGGATTAGAGAAAAGAAGAGGCAATGTCATGGATCCCTTTCTCTTGCATGGAGTAAGTGGTAGCAGGGAGCATGGTTAATGGTAGGGTCACATGAAACCACTAATGCCTTCAAAATAAACACAAAGAACATGGATACATGCACACTTGAATGTGACTATGTTTTCTCTTGTTCGATTTTAGTATGCTTTACACTTTTTCTTCAAGTTATTCTTGGATCTGCAATGATAAAGTGGAATTAAGAATAGTGGATAGTTGATGGGTGTCTTGGAAGCCAATTATATCTCTACTTGCATCTCAAATGTGCTATGCAGGTGCCAATATTATTGCTAGAGCTTCTCTGAATAGAGGAAGGACTATTTCATCTTAGTAGCTTACAAGGAAGCCCTTTGCTACGATACTTATCACACATTTTTCTTATTTCTAGAAATAAACAAAGGCCTTGCAACAACCTGAGGCATATTTTGGAAAACAAATATGCTTGCACTTTGTGGAAGGAAGGCTAGACCTGTGTAACCCTGGACTCCCTCCATCGGGTGGGGTTATCGTGACACCATGTAATGACCATAGTCATTTTGCATATATATATATAAGTATTATTTTGGTTATGGATACGTGGCTAAATATATGTGAATAACAAATGGTGTGTTTTAAATTTTGTTTACAAGGCTTGTGAGTAGAGTTATGAAATTTTATATAATCCTAGATATAGATCCGCCTTTTAAAACTAGCAAGTATAAGACAATTCCTCTCATTGGTAGGGGTGGATGCTAGTGGACACTTTCTATAAGGCATAAACTCTTGTGGACATCTAAAAGTCACTCAAGTGGTGGATTACATTAACATTACGTTACATGGATGAAATTACATTCATATCGAGGTGTTATCTTAGGATTATATTTCCAAGGAATATGCACAAACATTTATTCAAAAGGGATTTGAGAATGGAGAGCATGCAGATATTTGCATAAATTATGGTACCTTCTTTTAGGCATACCCTGACGATTACGAGGGAAAATGGCAGACAATTAGGGGAAGGAGGGGCAAAATGGAAGAAAATATATTGGCCAACAAAACCAATCAACAATGACAAGGCCACGAGGACAAGGGGACATTTTGGTTGGTCTAGAGAGGTCGACCCCTAACTAACCAGGAGGAGAATTTGAACAGTAGAAAAGAAAGGAGGTTGGGACCAGAGGGGAGGAAGGAAACATCGAAGAGAAATAGGGAGAGTGCAATGAAGGAAGGAAGAAGTGAGTAGAACACAGTGGAGGAAGTAAAAGAAAAAAGGAGAAAGAGAACAGAGGCAAGAGAATTGCCTTGAAGAGAATTTATTGTAAGGAGGGAAATAGATGAGGCTGAGAGTCATGGGATCTGTAAGGTGAATCAACATAGCATCAAGGTCGCAGCATGATAGGTGAGTCCATGTGACATTAATGGATTGCACTCTTGATGTTTACCACTTTAAAGTCCCACTACTTCTGTTTAGAATCTAAATTCTAGGGTATAGGTCAATAGTAATAATGTGTTTCTGAATTCAAACCTATATGGGATTCCCTTATTGACACTATTAATACTGCATATATATCCAAGTAAATGAATAGTGGGGTTTGCATATCTTATAGCAGTTTCATTGCCTCACCATTTAGAAGGCAAGGACCTTATAATCATGTCTCTCGGTACCTAGACAGGTCAGACATTAGCCATTGTTTGGTTAGTCTAATTTTCTAGAGATCAGGAAGTTTTTAGTTATGCCTGAAGGTTTATTTACCTCCCAATATGTATGGCACAAATGGAGTAACATTCATACCTTGTAATATTGAGTAAAAAAAATTAGAACCCTAGTCTACCATCAAAAGTAGATACTACTTAGATCATTGAATTAGCTAGGGTGGAGGTAGGCATATCTAGAATCCCTCAATTAATAAGGAGTGGAGCCTCCTGACTTCCTAGACTAAATTATCATTTTAAGTATGCTCTGGATTCCCAATTCAGGGTGGAGATTCTGTAGGAACAGTCTCAAGGTGGAGGAAGATATCTAGAATCCCTGAATTAAGTAAGGGTGGAGAAATTTTATCTCTAGAACCCCTCACTCGATGTGGGTGGAGGAAGTTTACCTCTGGAGTATGGAATTCTTTAGTAAGCCTATAACTAAATATCTTAAGCTAGAAGGGTGGAGGTGGGGAATACCTATGGAATCCATAATGCATCTGGTGGTATGGTCATTGGGACAGGCTTCTCATGCTAAGGGGTGATAGCTTCATTATTGGCATTCTGTCAGCGGTTGGGAGGAGAGTTATGAGCCTGGTCCCATTGCCCATCCTAGGTCACACATTTTTGAGTAACTTAATGACTATATTTTCCCAAATACATTTGAATGGTTTCCAACATACCTATCTGAAAAAAGTTATAGGGTTGCATTGTTCTGTGTTTAGGCATTGTTTCTAGTTGAAGAAATGGATCAAAGGATGTCAATCGGTAGTGTCATGCTAAATCATGTGTTGTACTGCAGATGCCTCAATATAACTACACACAACCTTCCTTGACATTGACATGATATACGAAAGTCTCAAAGTTTGAGCCCGCAACTTTCAAAATAGTGAATTAAGATACCTTTGTTAATAAAGGACAATTATGTGTCATGTTGCCTACATTGTTTCAACCACCATGCATTTTAGTGGCTATTCTATGTGTTGTTTTGTAATGACTAGAAGTCATGACAAGGGATTTTTTTTCATGTTTTATTTGGTTCTATGAGCCACTTAATCCTCTATTATATCAATTTTCTTTGGCATTCTCTTTCACAAGTTTTGATATATGCCACCTTATTACATAAACAAGTACTAATAGGACAGAAAAATCGTAGGCAGTCATAGTGTGCAACTTGTGGTCTTAAATCGTACCTATTGTCCAAAAATATAATGCCATCACATAACATAACATCGCAGTATATGAAATGATTACACTTAGCATAGGTGGTGCATATGATGTCATTGGTTCCCACACTACCCTGCTTTACTACATAGGCATAAGCTAGTGTTGCAATATGCAATAATGAAAGCCATGAGAAAATATTAGACTCATCAAAGGCTATTTCATGTGCTGCCACTAGTGATTCTCACAAGGCATCACTGATTAATCCATGAGTTGCAATTACAGGCCTCTTGGATATTATTACTCTTAAAGATATTAGCATAAGGCAAAATCAATGGTTAAGCATCAGTATCCCATACTCTACTCAAAGAAGAAAGGTCTCAGACCTTCTTAAAGTTGGACCACCATGTGTTACCAAAACCTGATGCATAGCATTATAGCCATAGATCTTTTAAGTCCTTTACTTCAAGCCTATTGAATGGTACTAGTGGCTCATGATTGACCTTACCATCTCATGCAATAACCCTATCTTACTGACATAAAAGTCACAGGCCAACTGTATCTTCTCACCTCTATCCCTAGTATTTTCCGTAAGTCAATGTGCCCTTATAAATTCCTGCATAGTTTTTGGGACTACATATATGCAGTAGTGAAAAAAAAATCAAATAAGCCTTATCCAATATGCTCTTACTAAATATAACATAGTTGTTGGGTCTACGTATATGCAAAATTAAGAACATATTAATTCTAGCATAGGTTTTGCACAAACATCAAGCCCATTCCGGGGTGGGTTCTGCACCAACATTGTCATTCTTACACCCATAATGATAGTGGTACAATTTCTTGTACTATATGATGTGCTACCAAGTACAAACGTTAAGGATGCGTTGATAGCTCACCAATGTAAAAGATTGTTTTAATTCCATTTTTCTTACAATTCATATTATCCATAATTAAAATTATTTTATTTACATTGCTCATGAGAAATGCAATTCTTGAATGGAAAAGACAACACGATGATCTTGTTTCCATCACTAGTATTTTATCTTGATGTATCGTATGTAACTATTGTAGGTACATTATCTTCAATGAAGTAAGTTGAATGATATTTTGGCCATGTCTAAAAAGGGATGCCAAAAACCAAGGAAACAACCAAACTATCTTAACCATTTTCATTTATTTTGATCCTTGTTTGCTTACAACATTTAATCTCCATGATTAAATCTAGTTTCCAGTTACATTAGGTACTTTACCCATAAGAGATGAAATTTCTTGAATAAGAAAGAAAACATGACAATAATGTTTCATTGTTGATATTTAACATTGAGATCATATCTTATTCATAGCACATGCTCTCAATATAGAGGTAGCTTTCACTATAGCCCAGTCAAACCTGACAAAGGGATCTAAAGACTATGTTTGTTCTAACTCAACTTGCACAAGGTATATATACACTGGAAACAAAATATAAATCATCTCTAATGATTCTATAGTGCAACTATACAACGTACATATACACCATAAACAAATTGTAAGACACCTAAGGTAAAGCACAGTCACCATGGAATCATATGAAGTTGTATTGTGGGCCAATCCCCTTGCTATGAGAGCCTATTTGTTTTCTAAAACTATTAGAATCAAATGAAACCTCCACATATTGAACATCAACATTGACGTTCATTGTCACTATCTATCAGACAATAAGTCACCCAAAGTGCATCACTCTAGCTCATTATTGGTCACCACAACCTTGGAATGTTTAGTACACCTAATCCTTCAATTTTGTTTTATTATAGGAGAAAAGTAATCTCAAGAGCTAGTTACGTGTACCTTATTTTTAATGGGACAAGGGTAATATATACCATTATCATTGGGGTAGCCAAAGGTAACTCACTTTCTTCATCAATGGAACTGAAACTCCATCATATAATATTTTCAGGTGATCCTTGGGCTTTTCAAGTTATCCCTTTAAAAACAAAATCAAGGGGGTTGTTGCACACCATATTTGGGGTGGAGGTTAAAGCTCTTGAGACCCTGGTACTGATTAAGGGTTGAGGCTTTGAACTTTGAATTCCTTGGACCACTGGTAAATTTTTTGGTCTTAAGTAGTCTTCTCAAGTCCTGGGAGTCAGCTTGAGGGTCACAGTTGCATGATGGTTTTAATGGCATCTTGTCTAAGGTTGGGAGGTGATTTATTGTCCCTAACCCAATCACTTATTCCCCTTTGACATATGTACTTTATCTCATATTTATTGTGTTGCAAATATATACTACTAATATATGCTAAATGGTATATGAAATGTGATCATTATTATTATTGTTTTGGGAATCACTTTTGTGTTCTACAAGTGAGTGTGTGTCATTAAGAGGGTAGTGCATGACTAGATTATTTAGTGGTTGTCTATAAATGCTTAGAATAGATTTTGGTACTTATTCAAGGGTTTTATATCATTTCCTAGATTTCTTTTGAATGGATTGTTCACTGATGAACTGTATGAAACTCTTGAATGTTATCAGTGACTTGAATAAAAATTGTGTTGTTAGAATTGTGGATTAATAACCATGATGTCCCTCCTATAGTATTGATTAAAAAAAAAAAAAAGTAAGCCCTCCATTATATAGTTATGTGGGTACATTTGGAATTAAATCAATTGGATTTTAATCAATTGGCTTTGAAATTATCGAAAATTATAGCAGTTGTTGTAACCCTCTAAAAGAATGGAAATTATAGTTAGTTCTTGCACTTCTGCATAATGTAACAATGCCTTCTCTATACTATGAAACATTTTATCTATATAATATTCCCTTAGTATTATGATTTCAGTGGATACAACCTATATCGATTGGCTTCTCTACAATTGGATTGTTGAAAAACGTGTTTGATGAAGTATGGATTTGATGTCCCCTCTTATTATCTTCTATGGTAAATAGATAAGGAGACTGTTGTGACTTTGTTTTTTAGCATGTTAATGGAAGTTTTAGGTACAATGACAAGGGATATAGTAATTTATCTGTAATCTCACCTGGGATAGGATTTGTTCTTTTGGCCACAAGGGAAGATTTCTAGTATGCTAGGATTGTATTTTCTCATCAAATTTTCTTTTAGGACCATTGAACATAAAAAATAGGTTGTATATAAGAATGACAACAAAGCTAATTAGATAATAGTATGAGCCCCGAGTTGGGTGAGTAATTTGTATTTATTTATTCAGAAGGAAGTATGAGAGGGGAAAATTTAGGGAAACATTTTATATTCAAAAGGTTCCTACAAAGCCAAGAGTTATAAACATAATGACACCTTCTTCACTCAGCTACCATAGTTCTTCGATTATGTCCTTTCATACAATAGTGATAAGATAGGCCACCATCGAGAGAGCAGTCAATGTGTATATATATTTGTACAGTCCTTCAATGAGTTCAAATATATGTCACAGTTGATGGCTTTACAGACTTCCGAGAGACTTCCAAGATCTGTCATAGTGGATAGCTTATAGACTTCTGAGATATGTCACCGTAGATGGATTACAGAATTCTAGGATATATCATCGAGGATGGCTTACGAACTTCCGAGAACTTGACACGTTGTCTATGTATCCTAAGAACAGACTTCCGAGAACTTGACACTTCCGAGATATTACTTTGCTCACTGTGTATTCATTTCCTTCTTTGTTAACTATAATATATGAACTGATCTAAAGACTTGTCTCAATTGACTCCACGTTACTCCTTATATATATGGGTCAATAATGGTGTATTGAGTCGATAGGAGTGCCTTGAATCTAGGTCGATAAGGAGATTACTTCATTTTCGTAGAGCAAATTTGTATGAGGATAGTGACACTTGTCTTGGAGTGTTAGACTTTGACCGTATGACTTTCATAGTACTTATGATGTAACATAAAATCCTAAAGACATTAAGAAGAATTATTTGACCTATGGTAAATACATCTTTCTCATGAAACCCATGATGCGAGGAATAATAATTTTCTTCATAATATTATAATTACAAGTCATAATGAAAACCCAACCTAGTTACATTTTCTTCAACATGCACAGCCTTGTAGTTGGTGTGAATATGCAAAAGTTTTGTTGGTTTTTGAACTTTAATTGTTCCAAGAATTTGAATGTAACAAATTTGTGTTCTTATTTTTTTGTGTATGAATCTAAGTTGAAACTCATAAGATGCAGGTGATTGAAAACCATAACAAACCTAAAAGTGTTAGAGACCAATAGGAAAATGAATTGCCTTGTTTTTATTTTATTTGATGACTCAAAGGTGCACAAAGTCTTGATAGCTACATTATTTGACCATCCATTAATGGATGAAAAATAATTAGAAAACTTTAGCAAACAACCTAAGATTTTCCACAAAGCCTATCAACAGTGGGCAAGAAAAGGAGAGGTTGGATCATAAATGATCAACAAAGGAAACCCAAAATGCATTATGTTGAAATGAAATCTATTGTTATGGGAACGTTAATGGCTTTATTGCATGGAATGAAGATTGAAATTGTTGGGAATCTATGAACTACTATCAAGATGAAATCACAGTGTTTGTATATCCAAGGAAACCCACATTTAAACTTTGAGTCTTACTCCCATATCTATAAGGCACTAGAAATATTTAATATGGACCAAGCTTCTGGTTAGAAGGTTTTGAATGACTACTTTACTACATAACTTTGAATATAGTCCTCAACATAATCTTTACAATGCATCGCAAAAGCTACATCCTTGTGAATATTGGAGAGTTTTGTAAACCTTGTAATTACCACCAAAAGAGGAAGAGTACACCTCTAGAAGAAAATTTTGGTGTGCAATGCTAAGTAGAGTGGATAATTAGATCAGCTCATAACAATCTATCATTCATTCGATAAAATAGAAAGGTATCTAGTTGATAAATAGTGGGGTATATAAGCGAGGTAGAAAGATTAACATGCCTATTTGGTGGTTTGGGTTGTGAGTGAAGGGTACATTTGCACTAGGAGTATGATAGAGTTCAACAATGAACACCATCAATTTCAGGGTACATAGAGGCCTTGGTGCCCTTGATTAAATTCCAATTATGTCACATCATTCACCCTAGACTCCATTCTTTAAATGTTGCAATCTCATTAGTCATACAACACTAAAATGTTGAAAATTATTAAGTCCATTGAGATCAAAATCAGATACAAAAATATTCTATTTACATATGAAGTTCACTATATCTTATTATATGGCATGTCATTTCCATGTACTCCATTGCATATTGATTGCTACATGTATTTGGTGGTAGTAGATGCTATTAACTTAACATTTGTAAAATGATATCATAACAGTTTGGATGTTAAACATGATAAAGGATTCACTGCCTATACTTTTACAATGAAGATCCATTTGTATTGGTAACTAAATTGACTGCACAAGTGGAATTACCAATATCACCATATTCTTCCTTTAATTGAGATTTCTTGATAATTCAATATTACCAGTTATAGCTTGTAATAGGAAATAAAGAAAAAAAAAATTACCACATTCTCATAATTGTACCTTGATCCTTGGGTTAGCATAGTAACCACCTCTAGTTAGGTAAGTAGGTGTGTTAGAGTTGGTATCAGACCTCTCGAGTTCAATACCTGGACCTAATGGGTTATATCATGAAAGAAATAAGGATTGGAGTAACCCTATTCAAGGAAGCAGATGGGGTTGTAGATCATCTTTGTGGATTGGAATCATTACGTCATCTACCTTTCACTTCCATGTACCCATAGTACCATTATTGCACTTAGGTTTGGGTGTTGTCCCCTTCGGTACATCGCCAATGAAAACCCTTATAGCCCAAATAACCATAACACTTGAGAGTCTTGAAGTATGATTCTAAAGCTTGGAAATGTTGCTTGTAGTTTAGAGTGTCATAATAATTGAATTGTTTCCGTTACCCCCCTCGTAACTAATGCAAGTGGCTAGATTAGATGCCAATCTAGTAGAGGACTCATATTTTATATGGATAATTATTCTCTTCCACTATTATCCATTATAGTAGGATGCTAATGTTGACAAACATTTATATTTACCCCCTAGTTTTTTAGAATTGCATACAAATATGGGACAACTTGCACAAGTATATTCACGATCATTAGTCAAGTGCCATTTGGTTATGTCCATAAAATATTTATCTCCTTTAATAATTTGAAGTAATGATTGTTTTAGACCCTTAAAATGGATCAATATAGGTTTCTTTTACCAGTGACCGGTTAAGGAAAGACTCTTTTCGGCCATGTGCACACATACTATGTTAAAAAAAAAAAATTATACTATGCTTTCTTTTCATAGACATACAATGCCTCTGGCTCAAAGTGATTTGATAGTCATTGAGTGAATGCCACAAGGGAGTTAAAATACCATTGTTGAACCATATAAATCTCATCAAATGCCTATGTAGAACAATGTCGTCTTGAACATTATATGCCTAAGATTATGTGTTATTTCATGCAATTTTAGTAGCATCACTATATTTTTGTCAATTGTGTTGAAAAATTACTCAATTTATACATTGCATGCAACCAAATTCATTCCAAATTTGAGCAATGTAAACTCTGGTAAGGTTTTTGACCATTTCTATTTTATTTACATAAACTTTGTCAAAATATTGACCCTCTACTACCAACGAAATCTTTAACCAACGGTTTGAAAAAATAATTAGCTAAATTATATGGTGGTATATATCTATGGATTCATGAGTAATTGGTTGTTACAAAGACAAGAAAACAAGAGTTATGAATTGCAATTGTTCACTAACGCTACAACATGAAGCTACCTACATTTCAAGTTCAGTTTTTCAGAATTTTTATTCAAAAATTTCAGAGATGTCATTACCAAAGTTCCAATTGAAATTTTCAAACACACCAAGCTAAGGGTTGAACTAGAGAGGTTTGAGATCAACAAGTTAAGCTTAGAAACTTTAATAACACTCCAAAAAAAGGGATGGGTGGACCTTTTCAATAGATTCCAAGTTCATAATGTTGCAGAAGCCAAGGAATTTTACCGTAGTTTTGATGGATCTTAACCCTCTAGTTACACAACTATTAATGGGACTTAACACTGAGAAAACAGGAAGGTCAATTATTTTCACAACTTTTCCTTCTTCTCTACCTCATTGATTGGTACCATAATTAGCAAATTTATAGCCTTGGCATGGGCTATAGTGTCATTTGTTTGATAAAAAATTACATCAATTGCAACAACCTTTATAATGGAAATATCAATTACTCTCATTTGATGTGCTCTCATGGCATGGGATGCATCATGACTAGGTGTGTCAAATGAAGTACATACTCAAAAAAAAGAATTATCATCCATAGGCACAAACACTCGATATGTTCTTACTTCAATGCCTCGAAAGCACTACAATTCAGTTCATATATGCTCTTTTTCATCATCATTTGAATTTTCCTTTCTAAAACATAAGGTACGATATAGCAACATTCTAGAAAACAATTGGTTCTATGTGTGATGGTTGAGGAAACATCACGAGAGCCATTGGTCTAGGCTTATCCCAAAGGAGTGTTGAGAATAATTCTGAGAGGGCAGGGGGGTGAATCAGTATTTACAAATCAATAACTTTTTCCATTTCATAATCAAATTTATATGCGCTACTTCAGTGAAGGGAACTCACATGTGCATGCAATTGTTCTTAAGGCAACCAATGTATATCCATTGAACTTATGGTTCAGTTAATTCATCATATGTTGATCTTTAATCAGTGCATCAGTACTTTATTAAACATTAAATAGTAACCATGTGTAGTAATAACAGAATAAACCATCACACATAAGCAACACACATGAACACCAATATTTAAGGTGGAAACCCAATGCATGAGAAAAACCACCTGTTGTTGTCATCTTTGTCTTCGTTTAATATAAGAAAAACATGTTTACAATCTTTTACTAGCACAAACTCGTACCAGTACACAGGTACCCACTTGCAGAAGGCTATAACCTTCTCTCGTTCTCCATCTACTACTAAAAGGGAGCTACAACCCCCTAGCTCTTGTACTAGCCGATATGTTTACTATTATGTAGGTGTCGGCCTACAGAAGGCTCTAACCTTCACTCGTTCTCCAGCTACTACTAGAAGGGAGCTCCAACCCCCTGGCTCTTGTACTGGCCGATATGTTTACCAGTATGTAGGCGCCGACCTACAGAAGGCTACGACCTTCTCTCTCCCTCTAGAGACCACGTTTCATAAATTTTCGGACTGGATACTCCTGGTACACAACAACACAATATGAAGGCCACGTTTCATCCAATTTTCATACCAGACCCATTAGTAACATTTAAGCTCAAAATCAATCACCACTATAATACAACCAATCACTGAAAACCCATCAACGTAGAAGCAAATCACAATCAATCAATCTGAAAAATCAGATCACTGTCTCCAGAACACAGAGTTGAACCCAGAACTCTGCATCAACAACCATAACCAACTACAACTTCAAACATCATATCTCATAATGTATATGCCACTTCGAAGTGTCAAACTAGCGTGTATACGCTCCTTCACAAAGGCGACCCAGCGTATAGATCTGCAAATACTAACTTGAAACTTCACAGCTATTCCAGAATTCATTCATACCCAAAACATAACATTTACATAATAAAACATGTGTTAGCAATTAGATTTAGACTATCCATTATGAGACCACATAATAATAAATCATTTCAGGTCTTATGATCATGATCCATCATTAGATCTCATCGTCATCAACCACTTAGGTTCATACTTAGTTCAGATCAAGAAAAGTATTAGAAACCCATAAAATGCATATTTACTTTTGATCTAACGCTTCATAAGATATTCATTCCTTGCACACTTATCTCTTTGATCTTCTCCTTCTTATATGCTTAGATCTTTTGTCAATACCTCGGACCAAAACCATAGTCATGATGTTGGTATTCTTTGATGGTATCAAGATTCTTTGCCACGCTCATTACCATGGGTCAATACCATGGTAGGAACCCCTAGTATTCATTCTCCTTAATTTTCCATCCCATACACGCTTTTCCTTTTGTGAAAATGTGTGCATATGTATACACTCCTTTTTTTTTGTGAACCCGCATGTATACACTACTTGGAAAAGGTTAACCAGCGTATACTTCTTAAGACATTCTCTTTCCTCAATCTCTAGAGTCTGATCTGTAATCCTTTGTTCTTACCTCTGAATTGACCTGTTGCATTGTGAACTGCCATCATACATCACTGGTTCATTTCTACGTATCATATATGTGAGTTTCCATAAAGGACAACACTTGTACCATAATGCTAACAATCTCCCCCTTTGGATTTGATTGCAGCCATATTGGTGTTTATTACGACAAGTTGTATAACATGTTATATATATCAAATAACACCAAGATACTCTCCCCCTTTGACATCAAGGGCAAAGGGTGGACCAAAATATTCTCCCCCTTAGAGATGCACTATGTTGTCCATGCTCCCTCTAAGCACATGCAGAGTTTGTATAATAACATGACTCAATAACTCAACTAAGTGAGCATGACCTGCCTATCACCAATGACTCATACATACATCAATCACCCAACCAAGTGGGGATATACCAAATGTTCATACATGACTGAAAATTTGCAATTATTACATCATCCTTCCCATGCATAATGCGGTTACAAATTACTTCATAAGTCTTTAAATGACCTTTACATCAAATGATATACATGACATTTATAACGAGGACCAACGATCTAAACAAGACCATGATAGTCATCAGCAACTATCATACACCATATATGGTTTGTACCATAAGCATTTGTTAGCAGCATCAAGATCAACAACCTGTATATGTCCATCATTAACAGATTCATCTAAATTAAAACAACTATGTGGATTAAGAAATATATGTATCATCATGTACCAAGGTCTTCTAACATAATGCCAACAATGCATTATTAGAAGCATATGCTCCCCCTGAACCTGTGCCGGCTGTTCACTTTCATATTTGATCATTGCATTTTCCAGTAAGAACCATCAAGGCATCATCATCAACCAGTTATTCATCAATTTATTAACAACTTATGAGGGCCAAAACCACTTCTACATATCATCAGCAGATTGTAATCACCATCAACCAGAATAGAAAAGATAATTGATAATTGACTGAACCATATCAGACCCCTTTTCCTAAGTCAAACCCATTGCTTCTTCAACAAAACAACATATACGCAATTGTGCAACTTCTACCTCGCGTATATATGTGACCTGACTTCATGATACCTGCGTATGAGAATTGGAATACCGAAGTTTCACACTTTCAGCTCCCCTGAGTCTGTTATGTCTATATACTGAGCTATGCCACATTTTTCTGACTATACTTCCTTCTTCTTCCATACCTTGGAGTGTGATGATGTTTGCTCCTTTTGGTATGTTGGTCAAAATTTACTCCTACATTCTTTTGCTATATACCCAAACTTGTTACAAGAATAACATATTATATGTTTCATATCCCCTCTATAGCAGTAAATGGCGTTATGACCAAACATATTGCAAGAAAAAAAAAATCCCTTAAAGTACCTGGAAGTTGATAATCTTTATGTGTGACAGTTATTTGCTTAAACCATTCTACTTCTGCATTTGGCTACAATATGTCCAAAATTATGACATCTAAAACATTCAACATTATTCATCATAGGAAAGAACCGATTATCACTTCCATAGTTAGGAGTAAATGATTTTATTTGAATACTTTCTTTCCTTGGTTATTGATGCATGGAGTTGACCTCTTATCTCCTGGTTGATCATTTCAAAATTTGCATTAGAGTTCCTTGCCTCATCTTGTGAGTTAGATTCACCTTCAACAGTTTCATAAAATCCTAGACCAGTTTTGATGGTAGGAAACCTTTGACTACTAAGAATATTATCCAAAATCTTAGTACTATCTTGAAATCGTAACAGTTTATCCTTTTCTTCTAATTTACCTTTTAAGATATTTACTTCAACCTGATATTGCTCTTCCTTTTCCAAATATTTCTTCTTCATGATTTCTTCAACCTTTCTTCCTTATTCCACTCGTTTCCTTAATTTGAGAATCTCATTTTCTTGTTCTTCATCTGCTTGAGGTAGTTCCTCATTTGGCTTATTTGAATTTTCAAGATCTTCTTTTAGAGAGACAATCTCAGCTTCAAGACTTTCATAGTAACTGGATCTATATTTAAGTCTCTTGATTGTTTTACTCTTTTCATTTACTTCATTTCTTAATGATGTCACTTCATCCTGCAGCTTTTGACATTGATCTTCCTTTTCCTTGTATTGCTTCCTTACTTTGTTTCCTTCCTCAAACTGAGCTTTTAATCTGGTAACTTCTTCTTTGAAGGCACACTCCCTTTTGTTAAATAGATCTTGTTGATCTCTAATTTTATCTGTGAGTATTTTAACTTTTGCCTCTATATTTCTTTCACTATCACTTTCAATATCTTCAACATTGCATGAACAGAGAAAAGTATCACTAGAAGACCAAAAATTTGTACCTGATACTTCTTTTGCTTGTTCATATTCAATCTGAGGTGATTCTGAATCTGAATACTTGCTTCCACCTAATGGCCAATTTTCTCTCCTACTGCTATTGTTCCTTTGAAATGTCTTCTTCTTCTGAGTCGCTTTTTTCTTTAGCTTCTTTCCCATTGTTTCTACGGATCGCCTTCAAGCGATAAACCTTTTGCCAAAGGACCTGCTCTGAAACCCATTGTTAGGAATAATATTGAGAGGGAGGGTGAATCAGTATTTACAAATCAATAACTTTTTTTCCAATTCCTAATCATATTTGTATACGCTACTTCAGTGAAGGGAACTCACGTGTGCACGCAATCGTTCTTAAGGCAACCAACATATATCCAGTGAACTTATGATCCAATTAATTCATCATATGTTGATCTTTAATCAGTGCGTCGGTACTTTATTAAACATTAAACACTAACCATGTGCATTAATAATAGAATAAACCATCACACATAAGAAACACACATGAACACCAAGATTTAAGGTGGAAACCCAATGCGGGAGAAAAACCACCTACTATTGTCATCTTTGTCTTCTTTTAGTTGAAGGAAAACTTGTTTACAATCTTGTACTAACGCAGACTCATACCAGTATGTAGGCACCCACCTGCAGAAGGCTGCAACCTTCTCTCATTCCCCATCTACTACTGGAAGGGAGCTACAACCCCCTAGCTCGTGTACTAGCTGATATGTTAACTAGTACATAGGAGACAACCTACAAAAGGCTCCAACCTTCACTCGTTCTCTAGATGCTACTAGAAGGGAGCTCCAACCCCTTGGCTCTTACTAGCCAATATGTTTACCAGTATGTAGGCGTCAACCTATAGAAGGCTACGACCTTCTCTCTTCCTCTAGGAACCATGTTTCATAAATTTTCAGACTACATACTCCTGGTACACAACAACACAATATGAAGGCTACGTATCATCCAATTTTCATATTGGACCCATCAATAACATTGAAGATCAAAATCAATCACCACTGCAACTGAAAACCATCAACACGGAAGCAAATCACAATCAATCAATCTGAATAAACAGATCAATGTCTCCAGAACGTAGAGCTGAACCCATAACTTTGCATCAACAACCGAAACCAACTACAACTTCAAACATCATATCTCATAATGTATATGCTACTTCGAAGTGTCGAACCAACGTGTATACGTGCCTTCACAAAGGCAAACCATTGTATAGATCTGCAAATACTAACTTGAAACTTCACAGCTATTACAGAGTTCATTCATACCCAAATCATAACATTTACAGAATAAAACATGCGTTAGCAATTAGATATAGACTATCCATTATCAGACCACATAATAATAATTCATTTCAGGTCTTATGATCATGATCCATCATTAGATCTCATCATCATCAAACACTTAGGTTCATACTTAGTTCAGATCAAGAAAAGCACCAGAAACCCATAAAATGCATATTTGCTTTTGATCTAACTCTTCATAAGATATTCATTCCTTGCACACTTATCCCTTTGATCTTCTCCTTCTTATATGCTTATATCCTTTGTCAATACCTCGGACCAAAACCATAGTCATGATGTTGGTATTCTTTGATGGTATCAATATTCTTTGCCACACTCATTACCATGGGTCAATACCATGGTAGGAACCCCTAGTATTCATTCTCCTTAATTTCCATCGCATACGCACTTTTCCTTCTGTGAAAATGTGTGCATACATATATGCTCCTTTTGTTCAGTGAACCCACGTGTATACACTACTTGGACAAGGTTAACCAATGTATACTTCTTAAGACATTATCTTTCTTTAATATCTGGAGTTTGATCTGTAATCCTTTGTTATTACCTATGAATTGACTTGTTGCACTGTGAACTGCCATCATACATCACTGATTCATTTCTAGGTATCATATATGTGAGTTGCCATCAAGGAAAATACTTGTACCATAATTTCAACAAGGAGGGAAAACGTCTTACTCAAACTTGAATGCTCTCCTATATGGATTGCTACTAAAGTATTATTACAAACTATGAATCCGCTAAGTAGAATGGCCAATTTAGGTTCTACTTCAGAGCCTGAGTGAGAAATTGGTGACAAAGAACAATTGAGAATCATAGTCATCACTTATGCCTTGCTTACTTGTTTTGCAGTCTATAAAGGAAGAATTCTTTAATAAACTTATATCATCAAGAGACTCAAGACAACTTGTGTGGATTTTAAGGAAATACAATTTAACGTTTATAATGGTTTAAACATTGAACATGCCTACTAGGATTGTGCTCATGGTTATAGCAGTGAATAGATAACTTATTGCATGGAAGGTCAACTTTTACGAGGGTCACATCTAGTTTTGCTTCTAAAGTGACTTCATCTTCAAGCATTCGAATCATACTCATTTGTAAATCAACCAATGATGCAAAATTAACATGACTTCATGAAATGATTATTACATGGATATGTTTATCACTTTTAGCTATAGTATCCAACAATTTAGTACATATTTCGTCTATCACGGTATCATAAACTAGCATTGGCATTGTCAATGAAGTTATTTTTATTAACTATAATACCATATAGCATGAGTATTCTAACATAAATTTTTCATTGTAATGCCCCTTATTTGTATTATGATATTAAAATAGTTTGTACAAGAATTATTTCTAGGTTTGTAGGGTTAAAATGAGATATTAATCTAAGAACTTCATCCTTCTTTAGATATATATGATCATAGTTGTCATTAGTTGTAGTCAAAAGTAGTTTCTGCAAATACATCCATAACCCTCTATTGTAGAGTAGAGTTGCTATATGAACATCCCATGCAGGATAGTTAGTCCCATTGAGGAAGGGAGAATGCCACTTTCCATCCATATGTTAAACTACTAGTGCAAATAAGCAACAACTTGTGGTTGTATTATAGGGGAAAATAATGCACTATCGTAGCTCTCTATGCCACTTGAATGGTTCTGCAGGGGATGGGGAAAATCCATGGTTTTCCTGACTAGAGGTATATTATATAATGTTAAGTAATTGAAAATTTCTTGTTGACAAGTGTGGCTATAGCGCTATGATCTTGGAATGCATATTGATTAATTGCTAACTTGAAATTGCCTATAGGATTTGTGATGCATTCTTACTTTTTTATGAATGTGAAAATTAAAAATGTGGTGCATGCTAATGTAATATATAGTTTCCTAACTGACACTATAAGGTTGTAGGTACCATGATTCTTGGACTTAATAAGAAGGCCAAATATTCCTAAGTATCTAAACAGTTGATTTTAAGTGGAGGAGAACTATGACTAGTATGCATTTATGCATATATTGTCTCCCGAAATTGAAAGAAAATTTATGTAAATGTTATTTTGGTTGTACTATGTAGTTGATGACAATCCTATGATGTGTGAACAACTATAGGGAAACATGCTTGAGTTCACTTGGTAAACCATTGGTTATGTACTTTTGTTTTGAACTAACAATTGAATGTATGAGTCACCACATGAGAGGATTCAATTTCAGAAAATGGGAAAATAGGAGCAGTGTTATGTTAAGAAATCTAGGGCATAGAGATTAAGTGATTTCTCTTCTATTATTAATTGCTCGTGGGTGATATTTACTTCTTTTATATTAGGATCTTCTTTTACGTAGGTTATTAGTGTTCTTCTTCATTAAAGAACTACCAATGCTTAAACCATAAAGAGACAAGAGACACGAAATATAGGCTATCATCCAAGGCCAAAACCTCTCACTCTTTGAGAGAAAACATGAACAAATTCTTCTTATAGAGATTCCAATTGACAAATACGAAGACCAATACCCTTGACCTATCTTTCACTCCAAGACCAAGCCACAAACCTTCCTTGATGAGATCCTTCTTGAAACAACCTTGTAGCACTTTCCTCCTTCTATAGTCAATGCCATTCAAACTGTCTATACTTATGGAATTTTCAATTTCTTCCACAGATATGCAACTCTCATCATATCATTACCCCTGAAATTTACACATGTGGGTTGTTTGGAGATAACTCTCTTCTTATCTTGATTAGGAGAGTAAATTTTTTTACTTCGGCTAGCATGTATGATGGTATGAAGACAGTATTCTTGACTTCTTTACTGGTTGTGTAAACCCTACTGCAGAGCCCTTAACATCAGTCACACGTGTGAGTGCAAATAACCAAAAATAGTGACAAACTAGTTCGTATTTCCTTCCTTCTTACCACACTAAATGAGAGGCTATTAATTCTCTTTCTCTCATTTTTTGTTTTACTTCAGACCTAAGACCAAAAATCTGTGTCTAGAATGGAATCTGAGCTACCAATAAATAGTTGTCTCCTAGCATAATGAGCCGACATGAATGCAGTTGAGCCGACATGTCCATTAAGTAGGTTATATACTCTTTTTTGTAGCCGACTTCAAGGATAGGTTTTGTGCTTGGTCTTGGGGGGCTTACATACTTATTGAATGACTCATACAAGATTTAACGTGCCCAAGAAGGGTCCTTCATACATGACATTGACTCAATTTGACTTTATGACTAATCCGAAGGACTCACAATGGGATTCATACTAAAAATAAATTTTCTTCCCATTAAACCCATGAGACATGCATTACAATAATAATTGTATTTGTCTTCTTTTCATCAATTACATAAAATCACATTTACACATGTCATTATGAAGACCGAACATAGTTACTTTTCAACACTCCCTATTAACTAGGGAGGTATTCATAATGGTACTTTGTCATTCTCAATCTGAATAATTTCTCATAAGAAGAGTCAAATTGGTAACCCATCTATATAGCATCATATCAACCAGCAATGTCACATAGCAAGGCCTTGACTAACATCTCTATCTCTCCACAAGATCATAGCACAATACTAGTGATACCAATGATGTATAGACACCTTCATTATTGTCTCTCTCAAAACATACCCCACCTGGGTTCTTAGGGTGTGTTCGACCAAGACTATTCTTATCTTGGATTCCCAGTCCTTAAATAATATCAGTCTTCAATGACTAATCTTATCTTGGATTCCCTAATATATCCTCAAAGAGCATCACATGCCAGATGTTTACCTAATCCTCCATTTTGTCTTCTCAAGTGAAGATAAGAATGATGTGTCTATCTCTCCCTCTTAATTAGGGAGGTCATATCTATTCCAATAAAGGAATATACTCATTCCTACGGAAGGAATGTACCTAAGCTCCCTCTTTGCTTAGGAATTTCCAAGTTTCTTCCAAGTAAGGAACTTGTTTCCAGGCTCCCTCTTAATTAGGTTTCTTGAAGAACTCCTCTTCACGATTTCATGAACTTCATTTCGTTATCTAAGAGTCTTCATGTTTGGGACTTCTACATAGGGCACCAACCATTCATCACTTTCATCCATCAGTCAACCATGTCATCATCGAAAAGTGATACATCAGTGCATTTCTAGCCTTCCTTCATGCCATGTTGCGTTCTTCATGCCATGTTTACTTAAGGATCTTTCATCCTACTACATGTGCATCGGTGGTGGAAGACATCCATAGATATTCCCCTGGTAGCCCTACATAAACCCATCCAGATATTTAAAAATAAAGGAATGAACATTAAAATCAACATTACCTTTGTGATGGTCTTTCATCATGACATCTTTTTAGTTTGCATTAGCACCTTGCATACATATTGAAACATCTTCCAAAGATATATATTTTCAAGGGTCTCTTTCTTTTTCAGGCTCCATCAAAGTCTTCATATCTTTCATGGAGATATACTAGTTAAATATTCTTGGTCTTTCGTATGTTGATCGCCTTTACCATGGTTGCATATTCCATGATTTCTTCCTTACTTTCTTCACATGTAACATTCCCAGGAGCTTCCAATCATAGTTCCTCAATTGTTGTCAACCACCTCATACTTTATAGGAGGAAATATTATGTTGATTTCATCTAGTCAATGTGTGACCCATGCATTCCTCCATTCCCTTGAAGGAGGAGATCCTTTCTTTAGATTATGCTCTCAAGATAGAGCATTGATCCATGTTACCTACAGCCATATGACATGACTTCCACAATATCAAATGTAAGCATACATACCTCATTTTTCCTTTTGGGTCATTCAGACATCCTGTAGCGGCTTCCTTGATTGAAAGAGCTTCAATCCCTTGATCTGCTTCACTTTTATGTCATCATACCATCATCCCATGAATTCCACAAGTTTCAAATTCTTTATGAAACATGTGCTTTTCCTCATGATCAGTGAACCTTTTGATGAATATTCCATCAAAGAGTATTCAAATTCTAGAGTATCCCCATAAACAAATGTTTCCTTTTGATAGATGTATGATAAACCTTGTACTAGATGACCTTTCCACTTATGTTCCCAATGAGATTCCCAAGAATTATATCCTCGACTTCCATATATTCTAACCATCTTTCATGCTTCTCTATGATCATGTCCCGAGCTCTTGCTTTCAATGTGTTAGGTCCCTATACTACTAGTGTAACCCCTTATTGTTATTAGTACAACCCCCTTATTATATTTTTGTGCCCATGTAGTCCCCATATTTTTATTATTGTGCCCCATAGAAGCCCACTATTGTTATGATTGTTCCCTTACATTATTATTGTTATGTCGGCTCTAATTATATTATGACCCCTTAGACTCCTATATATAGAAAAGAGGTATTGTCATTTGTATCATCCAAGAATCATTTGTGTAATGTAAAGGAGGTTTTCCCCTCGAAGAGGCTTATTTCTAAGGCATTGATATATCTTTTCTATCTTTTTGTGAGCTCGCTTCATAACATTTGGTATCAGAGCTTTGGATTCTAGGGTTTCGCTGCTCCAAATAGGTCATCGTGGAATTTTCGCTATAACTTTTTTTATATGACATTTCAGAAGCTAAAAAAAACCCATTTGAGAAGAAATCTTGTTGAACCTCGAATCCAAATTTCAGATCTTTTCTTGCTATATGTTAAGATATATGATCTGAGGAAGTTAGGGTTTTTGCAAGCTCCAGAATTTCATCTAAAACAAGTCATCGTGGAATTGTCACTATAACTGTTTCGCTACGAAGTTTCAAAACCTAAACAAAAAACCCATTTGAGAAGAAATCAGTTGGAACCTCGGTTCCAAATTTCAAATCTTGTATCACTATATTTTCGGATATATGATCTAAGAAATTTAGGGTTTCTGCATACTCCCAAATTACATCCTAAATAGGTGACCTTGATAAAATCATCATAACTTTCTCCCTGAGCATCAGATTGAAATTGCTTAAGAAGTTACAGAAAGAGGATGGACACGTGGCATGTTGTACAAGTTTACTCTACTGAACTAGTCTATAATTAGGTCATCACGGGAGATTGGGAATAAATATTTCTACAGGAATCTAATTGTGATCAGACTTGCGGATTTGGAAAGAGGAATTAGAGGGCTATTACAGACCGAAATTTCATAACTTAAAGATCCGAAAGTACAGAGTTACAGACGTTTCAAGATCAATCTCCTAAAATCAAGAAAAAGCGAGATGAGGAAGTTTGATGGCAAGGATCCGATAAATTGGATACTACATATGGAGAAATATTTTGATCTACATGGTGTACCATTGTTACAAAAGGTACGTATTGCATCTAATTATTTAGAACCGAATCAATTTTTATGGTATAAAGGGCTTTGTTATCATAAACCACTTGTCACATGGTCAATTTTCACGGAGGAAATGATAGCACATTATGAGGATACAAAGAGAAACACCTTCTTTAGCTAATTGATAAATCTCAAAAAAAAGGTTCAATGGCAGAGCACATTGAGGACTTCCAAAAATTGAATATAAGGGTAAATGATATTCCAGAGAAGAAAATGGTTGATGTCTTCATAGGGACTTTAAAGGATAACATTCAACACAAGGTTCGTCTTTGGGAACCTGATTCATTGGAGAAGGCATTAAGGTTGGCAAGAAAAATTGAAAGTGAAATTATGGAAACAAGGAATCCCACTGCTCACAACTATAATTATGGAAATGTTTTTTCTCCTAGCCTTCCACAACCTACAAGGTTTACACCACAACAATTGGAAGAAAAAAAAGAAAAAGGGCTTTGTTACAATTGTGATAGAAAATATATTAAAGGTCATAAGTGTGCTGAGAAGAAATAATTTTACATAGATTATGAAGAAGAGGAAGAAAAGGATCAAGAAACATCAAAAGAAGAGGATATACACTAGGAAACCACCCTAAAGAAAGAATAAATTAATCCGACCATATCTTGTAAAGCATTGGAAAGAATTACCACTCCTCAAACTCTCAAGATAGAAGGACATATCAAGAAGAAAAAGGTTTAGTGTTGATTGATTCGGGGAGTACCCATAATTTTATTCATTATAAGATAGCCAAGGAATTGAATTTCTTCCTATATCTAGCACTAGAGTGTCAAGTGATGGTTTCAAGTGGAGGAACGATAAATTGCTCTGGAAAGTGCCATAATATCAAGCTATCCATGGGAGAATATGTATTGAATAGCCCAATGCTTTCCATTCCAATGGGTGGTGCTAATGTTTTACTAGGAGTCTAATGGCTACAATATTTGGGTACGATAGCTTTTAATTTTCAAGAACTTTTCTTGAAATTTTTTTGGGAAGGAAAGGAAGTTGAATTGAGGGGTATCGAAGGGAAACTGGGAATGATAATAAACTCTAACAGCATTATAAAGCTTCTAAATAAATAAAAACGGGGTGTAATTGCATAAGTATGTTCACTAGAGGATCCCACATCGAAATCATGTATTTCTCCAGATCTCCAAAACATTTTAAACAATCATTCCAAGGTATTTGAGATTCCCAAAGGCCTCCCATCTATTCGTGATCATGATAATTCTATTCATTTGATTCCAGGAAGTGTTCCTTCAAACATTAGCTCTTACATATATCCATATGCCTAAAGGAGTGGGAACTCATTCAAAAGTTGCAGAAGATCCCAGTTCAAACATTATTGTGAGAACTTGACAAGAAAGGACAAATCATATTGGAACCTGAAGCAACCACAGAACCAAGAAATTGACAACTACGACATAGATCAATTTTAGAGTATCTCATCAAGTGGAAGAACTTACCCGCTGAAGATTCCACAAGGGAGGACAAGAATTTATACAGAAGCATCAAGAACTACTCAAGTGTTGAGGACAACACTTTTTGAAGAAGAGGGGCATGTTAGATTTATTTCCTTAATGAGATGACTTCTCCAACAGTGCTTGTGGAATACAACTCTACCAGATTGTCATATATTTCTTTTAAAGTTTCAAGTTTAGATATGTATGGGATGAGGGGATTCTTAATGTATTCTATGAGAATCCTTTGAGAGCTAACTTCCCCTTTCATATATTTGGCAAGAGCTTGAGAATATTCCTCTCTTGTTTTAGTGGTAGGTCCATTGACATGTTCGATGTTGGACATTGGATAAACCAACAGTCCCCATGTGTTTCGCAACATGGACTAACCGCCTCTCGTGGATCCTTATCTCTTGCAATTAAGTGATTTCTCTTCTATTAGTAACTACTTGTGAGTGATTTTTACTTCTTTTAGATTAGGATCTTCTTTTACTTAGGTTATTAGTGTTCTTCTTCAGCAAACAACTACCAATGCATAAACCATAAAGATACAAGAGACACAGAATATAGGCTATCATTCAGGGCCAAAACCTCTCACTCTTTGAGAGGAAAACCTAAGCAAATTATTCTTATAGAGATTCCAATTGATGAATACCAAGACCAAGACCCTTTACCTATCTTCCACTCTAAGACCAAGCCACAAACATTGCTTGATGAGATCCTTCTTAAAACAACCTTGTAGCACTTTCCTCCTTCTATAGTCAACGTAAGTCAGATTGCCTATACTTTTGGAATTTTCAGTTTCTTCCATAGATTTGCAACTCTCGTCCTATCATTACCCTTGCAATTTACACGTGTGGGTTGTTTGGAGATAACTCTCTTCTTTGCTTGACTAGGAGACTTAATGTTGTGACTTCGGCTAGCATGTATGCTAGTATGAAGACCTTCTTTTTGACTTTTTTGCTGACTTTGTAAACCCTATTGCAGATCCCTTAATATTAGTCACATGTATGAGTACAAATAACCAAAAATAATGCCAAACTAGTTTGTATTTCCTTCCTTCTTCCCACGCAAGATGAGAGGCTATTAATTCTCTTTCTCGCACTTTCTATTGTACTTCAAACCCAAGACCAAAAATATTTCTAGAATGGAATCTAAGCTACCAATAAATAGTTGTTTCCCAGCGTAATGAGCCGACATGGGTGCAAGTGAGCCGACATCTCCATTAAGTAGGTTATATACTCCATTTTGTAGCTGACTTTAAGGAGAGGTTTGTGCTTGGTCTTGGAGGGCTTACATACTTATTAAATGACTCATACAAGATGTAACATATCCAAGAAAGGTCCTTCATACATGACATTGGCTCAATTTGAATTTATGACCAACCCTAAGGACTCACAATGGGAGTCATACTAAAAATAAATTTTCTTGCTCATGAAACCCATGAGACAAGCATTACAATAATAATTTTATTTTTCTTATTTTCATCAATCACATAAAATCACAATTACACATGTCATTATGAAGACCGAACCTAGTTACTTTTCAACATGTTACATGACATGAGTCAAAGGTAAATTTATTGATAAAAAGGAGCTGCTACTAACATAACTCTTATATTGTGAACAGGGAAAAACAAAATAAGTAGTATGGTCTGGTTCATGTGAATAGAGATTGTGTGGTCTCTGGATTCTATGTTACAATTCATTGAGCCATGTGTATATGTGCATGTGTTATGTATACATTGTACTATGTGTACATATAATTGTGTTTAATGTATGTTGTGTTGTGTAATGTGTTGAGATAGGTAAGTATGGGACTATTTGGGCCCATGTGCTATGCATTATTTTGGGTGGAGACGGGATAGCCTCTAGATTCCCAATGATAATAAAAAAATTAACGACACAAGGCTACTTGGTTTGGTAGGGCCAATATTCGCAAGGTAGAAAATGGGCTTATATATTATATATATATATATATGTGATATGAGATATAGATATATATGTAGATATATATATATATGTAGATATATATATATATATATCATATATATATATAATATATATATATATATTATATATATGTAGATATATATATATATATATCTACATATATATATATATATATATATATAATATATATATATATATATGTAGATATATATATATATTTACATATTATATATATATATATATATATATATATATAGATATATATATATATGTAGATATATATCTATATGTAGATATATATCTACATATATATATATATCTACATATATATATATAATACATATATATATAATACATATATATATTACATATATTATAATACTATATATATATATACATAATATATATATATACATATATATATATATATAAAAATATATATATATATGTGTAGATATATATGTATAATCTACATATATATCTACATATAGATATATATCTTACATATATATATATTATATATATATATATATTATATATAATATATATATATATATATCACTTGATGGTCTGATGGTGGGGGCATAAGCCTGTGGATTCCCTTGTTGATTTGAGGGTAGAGTCATAAGCCTCAGGATTCCCTTAGGGGTGGAGGTATCAATCTATAGCTTCCCTTGTTTATTTGAGGGTGGAGGGATAAGCCTATGGATTCCCTTGTTGTTGATTGAGGGTGGAGGTATGAGCCTCTGGATTCCTTTGTTGTTGATTGAGGGTAGAGGTATGAGCCTCTGGATTCCCTTGTTGTTGATTGAGGGTGGAGGTATGAGCCTTTGGATTCACTTTTCATCGATTGAGAGTGGAGGTATGAGCCTTTGGATTCCCTTTTCATCGATTGAGGGTGGAGGTGGGACACCTATGGACTCCCTTGATAGACCGATGGACAAGAAGAGAGGTATAAGTTAAATAATTACAAATTATTTAGGATGAAATCATGAGAGTTTGCATGTCCTGTCACTCAAAGCATGGGAATTTCCTAGTCCAAGTGAATGGAGTTGGTTGTAGGTCCAACAAGTAGTAGGTTGAAAATATCAGAGCGTGTAGAAAAAGCACTTGGAAAACCACAAGGAGCCATAGAAAGTGGTTGATCTAAGGAGAAACGATCATACCTATTTAGGTGTTGAGTAAGAAAATTGTATATATGTAAAATGTGATTTTAAGTGAGCCACATTATAAATATCACGGTAATTTATGCTGGGACTAATCATTTTTTTCATTGTGTTCATGATTAGAACACTAAGGAAGGTGTTCCTCCAAGGGGGAAGGGTTTGTGACAACCCTTTTGGGAGATTCCCGCTCTTATAAAAAATAGTAAATATTTTGAAAGAAACAAAAATAGGCACATGGGTATGACAAAGGGATAGTTAACTCTAGGACTTGAGAATATTTTTCTACATAAACAAGCCTTGGAGGCTAACAAATGGAAAGCGAAGGGGAAAAAGGCCAAATGGCATGAGGATTGATTGGCTTACAATGCTGACTAGTGATGACTGGGCCAACCACCACAAAAATATGCATACTAAGGGTAGGTGGGACAATTTTGGTTGGTTCAGAGGGGCTAGGCCAGACTAGGCCCTAACCAACCATAGCCTAAATTCAGACAACAAAAAAGGTGAGTGAAGGGAGTTGGGAAGGAGAAAAACAATGAGGAAAATAGAAAAGGGAGACAGAGCGCGAGAAAATAAGAGGGAACATAATGGAACCCTTTCTCTCTCATGGAGTAAGTGGTAGAAGGGAGCATGGTTAATGGTCAGGTCACATGAAACCACTAATGCTTTCAGATAATCACAAAGAACAAGGATCTATGTGGCCCTGAATGTGACTATGTTTTCTCCTTTTTTATTTTAGTATGCTTTACACTTTTTCTTCAAGTTCTTATTCGCTCTACAATGATAGAGTGGAATTAAGAATAATGGATAGTTGATTGGTGTCTTGGAAGCCAATTATATATATACTTGTAGCTCAAATGTGCTATGTAGGTGCCAATATTATTGCTAGAGTTGCTCTAACAAAGGAATGAATCATTTCGTCATAGTATCTTACAGGGAAGCCCTTGCTATAATACTTATCACACATTTTTCTTATTTCTAAAAAGAAATAAACACCTTATAATGACATGAGGCATCTTTTGGAATATTTTTGTGCCTGCACTTTGTGGAAGGTAGGGTGGACCTTTGTAACCCTAGACTTCCTCCATCGAGTGGGATTACTGTGACTCCACATTTAGGGTCGAGGTTAAACCTCTGGAGACCCTAGTATTGATTAAGGACTAATTTTTTGACCTCTATATTCCTTGGACCACTAGTAAATTGACTGGTCCTAAGCAACCTTCTTAAGTCCTCGGAGTTAGATTGAGGGTGAAAGTTGCATGAGGGGTCTAATGGCAGCGCGTCTAAGGTTGGGAGGTGAGTTATTGTCCCTAACCCAATCACCTGTTCTCCTTTGACATATGTACTTTCTCTCATATTTAGTGTGTTCCAAATCTCTGCTACTGTTATATACTAGATGGTATATGAAATGTGGTCATTGTTATTATTGTTATGAGCATCACTTTGCATTTTGCAAGGGAGTGTGTGTCATTAAGTGGGTAGTGCAAGACTGGATTGTTAAGTGGTTGTTTCTAAACACTTAAAATAGATTCGTACTAATTCAAGGGTTGTATATCACTTCCTAGATTTTTTTTTAATGGGTTATTCTATGATGAACCGTATGAAACTCTTGAATGTTATCATTGACAAATTATACTACTGGAATTGTGGATTAATAATCGTAATGTCCCTCCCATAGTATTGATTTAAAAAAGAAAAAGCAATATGTGCTCCATTGTACAGTTATATGGGTAGATTTGGATTTAAATCAATTGGCTCTGAAATAATGTAAATTATAGCAGTTGTTGTAACTATCTAAAAGAATGGAAATTATAGTTATTTATTGCAACTTTGCATAATGTAATGATGCCTTCTCTATATTGTATAAAACTTGCTCTGTATAATCTTCCCTTAGTATTATGATTTTAGTGGATGCAATCTATAATGATTGGCTTCTCCACAATTGGATTGTTGAAAAACTTGCCTAGTGAAGTAAGGATTTGATGTCCCCTCTTATTGTCTTCTATGGTAAATAGATGAGGAGACTATTGTGACTATTTTTTTAGCATGTTAACGTAAGTTTGAGTACAATGGAAAGGGATATGGTAATTGATTTGTAATCTCACCTTGGATAGGAATTGCCATTTTAGCCCAAGAGGGAAGATTGCTAGTATGCTAGAATGGTATTTTCTCACCAAGTTTTCTTTTAGGATCATTGAACATACAAAGTAGGTTGTATATAAGAATCACAACCAAAGTGAATTAGACAATAGTATGAGCCCCGAGTTGGGTGAGTAATGTGTCTATATTTATTCATAAGGAAGGCTGAGAGTAGGGAGCATTTAGGGAAACATTTTATATTCAAAGGCTTCCTACAAAGCCAAGAGTGATAAACATAAACTCACCTTGACTGAGAAGGTTTTTATAAGTTGCAACCTAAAACTTGATTGAGTCTCAAGGAATAAATTAGGTACAACTGGTGTTAGAGAGTATATAAGATGTCGATTGACCACATGCCCACAAGGATCAATGTCTGAACCTTTATTCAAATGCCTCTTGTGATATCAAAAAGGAAAAAAATAACAATTAATAAATGTGAAGATATAAGGAATGGTAAAAATGCAGATAGGAAGACTATCATGTGAAGTGCATAAGAGAAATGGCTATGTTAATGGATACGTCCCTACAAAATAGTTTTTGGTAGAGCTAATATAAATTAGGTATACTATATATTATGGCAACTGACTTGTGGAGGTTAAATTCCATTCCTAGAAACTAGGTATGTAGTTGTTGAGTTTTGGTGTTGAAAAGGGCATTAGCAGAAAGATGTGGTTGAAAATTGGAGATTGTTTCTATTCATTACATGAGAGGTTATTCTTCAAAATGTAAATATTCATAAAATGTGTGTTGGCTAACATTCACAACACCATGGTTAGTCGAGCTAGAAAACCAAGTGGAAAAGCATTTTATCCAATTGGTTGCTAAATAGTATAAGGACCATGACACAAAGGATTAAGTTTATGATGACACTATTCTTTGAGTGTTTATTTTTCTAAATGCTTAATTAAATTCTATATTTGATTTTAAAAGGATGTTGAACTTGATGCATGTTCCACAAAGCCTTGTAGTTGGCCTATATATGCAGAAGTTTTGATGGTTTTTGAACTTTAACTATTCCAAGCATTTGAATGTAACAACTTTGAATTCTTCCTTTTTTGTGTATGAATTTGATTTGAATGAACGATTTGAAACTCATAAGGTGCAGGTGATTGAAAACCATAACAATCCTTAAAGTGTTAGTGATCGATAGGCAAATGAATTACTTTGCTTTTATTTTATTGGATCATAGTCTTGATAGCTACTCTATTTAACCATCCCTTAATGGATGAAAAACAATTAGACAAATTTAGCTGACAACCCAAGATTTTCCAAAAATCCTTTCAACAGTGGGTGAGAAAAGGAGAGGTCAGATCAGAAAAGATCAACAAAGGAAACCCATAATGCATTATGCTAGAATGAAATCTATTATTATGGGCATGTTAATGGCTTTATTGGATGGAATGAAGAGTTGAAATTTTTGGGAATCTATGAACTACTATGAAGATGAAATCACAATGTTTGTATATACAAGGAAAACCACATTTAAACTTTCAGTCTTACTCTCATATCTAGAAGGCACTAGAAGTATTTAATACAACCCAAGATTCTAGTTGGAAGTCTTTGGCTGGCTACTTTAGTACACACCTTTGAATGTAGTCCTCAACGGAATTTTTACAATGAATCCCAAAAGATATATCATTTTGAATATAGGAGAGTTTTGTAGATCCTGTAATTATCATCAAAAGAGGAAGAGTGCACCTATAGAAGCACATTTTGTTTTTCATTTCTAGTTAGGGTGGAGAATTGGACCAACTCATAACAATCCATCACTCAATCAGTAATCTAGAAAGGTAATTTGTTGATCAAGAGTGGGGTACATAAGTGAGGCAGAAAGATTAACATGCCTATTTGGTGGTTTGGGCTTTGAGTGAAAGGTACATTACTACTAGGAGTATGATAAATGAGTTAAACAATGAACACATCAATTGTAGGGTACATATAGGCCTTGTTTCTCTTGATTAAATGCCAATTTTGTCCCATCATTCATCCTAGAATCCACTCATGAAATGTTACAATTTCACCAGTCCTACAACACTAAAGTCTTGAAAATTTTTAAGTCAATTGAGTTTAGAATGGGATACAAAAATCTTATGTTAACATATGAAGTTCACCATATCTTATTCTATGGCATGTCACTGCCATGTACTCCACTTCATATCTATCAATACATGTATTTGGTGGTAGTAGATGCTATAAACTTAGCATTTGTAACACAATATCATAAGAGTCTGGATGTTAGACATGATAATGGATTCACTACCTATAATTTTACGATGAATATCCATTTTCATTGGTAATTATATTAACTGCACACATGTCATTACCAATATCACCATAGTCTTCTTTCAATTAACCTTTCTTGACAATTCAATGTTGTTATTTATGGCTTCTAACAGGAAATAAAGAAGAAGAAAAAAATTACCTCATTCTCATAATTGTACCTTGAGCCTTGGGTTAGCATAGTAACCACCTATAATTAGCTAAGGGGTTTATTACAATACATAAGTAGTATAAACTAACTTTTCCCAATATTTCCCTCCTAAAAGGACTCCATCTTGCTAAAAAAAATGGACTCCAACAAGTCCTATACAGACCTCCACAATCCAAAAATACCTCTTGTTAAAGAGATATCTTTAATTAACCAAAAGAGAAAAAAACCTTCATGGTTATAGGGAGAGGTTCATCCCCATTTATTAAACCTCCTCCTCATCCAATATGACATGATAATTGACTGAGCCAATCCACAATTCAAGACCTTCTTTGGACAAAGCATTAGCCTCTATATTCAATGGAGAATGTGACAAATTACAATATGCTCAAAATAGTTTGTTGTCTTCACAAATGTCGGCTAATAATGATTGCATTCCAAAACTCTCACCTATGCCTTCTTATTTTCCCAATCAATAGCCATCTTTGAGTCACCCAACACTTACAGTTACGATAAACCTTTCTCCTTTGCCAAGTTCAACTAACCCACATGGCTACAAATGCTACCTTGTTATTTGATCCTCTGTCTAGCGCATATCTATATTTAATCTGATGATTAAGATTGATATATAGAACCACTCCCACCTCGCATCTAGGCAAGTGGTCTTGATTGATGCCATCAAAAAATCCCCCTTGGATATCCAAAATCTACTTCTTTATTTTTAATATTATTTTAATTTATGTTCCTAATTCATTATTAAAACGTCTAATTCAACTTTCTAATTTTTACACTTCAGTTTTTTTTTACTTAATATAATTTTCTCACCATCTTTGATCCTCCTTTCCCTTTGTAACGAATATATTTTTTCACCTCTTCTTTATATTCCTCAACTAGCATTTATTTTTATTATCAAAACTTATTTTGTCCTGATAGATACAATATCCACTCAAAATATTGGACATTTCAAAACTATGAGATAATTTACATTTAAAAAAACTCTAATTACAATGAATTTATCTCTCAAATTGCTTAATGTTTAAAGTCATATTTATTATTAACAAAACTAGTCCAATATTATTCACATATATTTTGAGTGGAGAAATTATGGTTATGTCCTCATGTGTTTCATATATATCACACCCATTTGTTTTTTATCTTCATTTATAATTTTTCCCATCACGATTGTGTCCATGTGTGTCTCATATATATCACAATAATTTGTTTTTTTATCTTCATTTATAATTTCTTAGAATTCATATCGTTGTCTTACAAAATATTATATTATAAGATTAATTTTGAAAATGTTTTTAAAAAAATAAACAATATGTTAATGGGATTTTCTCTCCTTTCCATTCTCAATATTGATTAAACCTATCACCAAATATTTTATACAAATTTATAAGGATATTTTTTTTATAATTTTACTAGGAGAAAGGGGATGGAAGTTAAGAAAGATCTAATAGTTGTAAAGGAAATGATGGGTGGGGCTCCGATATAAGGTTTATTGAAAAGTATTTCTTAAGAAAAGTTAGTATGATAAGTTGTTCATGAAAGTCTCACCTTTTTTTTTCATGTCAATGACATGCCATTTTCAGCATTTTTAATGTCTCGTTAAATAATTAGATAAACAAGGCATAATTATAATTGAGAATTAGCCCACACATGTTCTTTGTCCTGGACATGCCTTCTGAGTAAAAGTTGGTTGAGGCATTTCATGGTATATTTTATTAAGGTTTACAAAGGAGTTATAAGCTTTGGTAATGAAACACAATTAAGCCAAACATAACTCTCAAAATTCATAATTCTAAGGCTCAATGCCAATTAAGTGTTCATAATGTGTTTGCTTAAACATGCATGGAGAGTGAACTACAACTTGATATAAAACAAAAACCATGTATTGAATTGAGTGGATGTCTACTCCATTCGAATAATCTACACTAAAGAGCACTAAAGGTTTATGATCACTCCGTCGTAGTGACTCTCTGAGGGTGTTTCAAATAGCAAAACTCACTTGTTGTAACTAACCTCACTTTTGTTTCAATGTTGTTGTAGAGGCAAAAATTTCGTGTTTATATATATATATATATAAAGTTAATAATTCAAAATCACATTATGTTACAGTTACCTTTCAAGATTGAAGAGATCTTGGATTCATAAAATAATTATTAAAGAAAGAGTTGGTTATTTGATGGAAGATCTAATTAGAATCTTGAATCATATGGTTGTATTAGATCAATACCTATGTTGACTTATTTTCTTTTAAGGTTTAAAGTGCATGGTTTTAACTTCAAGAGCACTCTTTGAAGTGGTATACCACTAAGATGTTTGGCACACAACTAATGGATTTAGAGGCCCTCGATTGGTTTTAAAAGCTAAGTTAGTGTTCTTCAATATGGTTTAAGGTTTTATAAGTGGTTTTCACATAAATTAAGGCGGTGAATGTGAGGATAAAATCCTAGCGCTTACAACATTAATTCAAATGCCAATAACAATCAAAAAATTATTGTTCTTTTGTGGTAATAATTTCATGACAATGAATGTGACTTTATGTTTAAGGAGATACTATTATAAGTCATTTTACCTAAAGAAACATTATGTTTATGTTAATATTTCTATCAATGACTCAAAGGATATTGAACATAAATTTTATGCCCAAAGCTCAATATGATCACAAGTCCATGCAACTCTAAAAATAATTACTATTTTAGGTAAGTCGTATACTTCATTCCTCCATAATTTCACTTTCAAATTCTTTTCATTTTCTCTAATTCAACTTTCCACTAAATCATAAATTTGTATGGATGTTGATGAAAATGTATTCAACCACACCCCCCTCCATCCACGATATTGATTGGCATTTCCAAAAAAATCATACCAAAAGCCCATGGAAAAAAAAAAAAGATGAAAGAGAACTAATTGAGCCAAATACATTGTCCGTACTACCTACCATTTCCTTAAATTTGTTATGGTATATGTTAGACTATATAATCCCACCCATTGGGTAGTCCTTCAATTGATCATTTTCATTAAATATCTCAACTACACCCATATTCGTTACATATATACTTTTCCTTCTTGAAGGTACTACCCCATTGCATTTTGTTGTTATAGCCACTGAATTGAATGGTCAACCACTTTAATCAAGACAAGCATTATTCAATAAATCCCTTCTAGTTGGGACTGAGATTCTATATTGGACCATTCCTTTCAAAGGCTATATATTGACAAAACCATATAGAGAATTAATTTACATGTTATCTTTGATGGATACAAAGATGATAACATAGTTAATGAAGCTATCCCAGTATGATGCAATACTTGTTGTACCACCTATATAGTATCATCATGTCAAATATATTGTTCATGTTACTTATCACCAATTGCATAAATTCCTCAATGTAAAGATACTTTAGGTGTCGATATTACTTATTTTATCTCCTATTTTATCAAGATTCCTATTTTGAACATTTGAGTCTTAAAAAACTTGATTAATAAAGAATCCCTCTCCCAATATTTAAATGGACTCCACTAGTGAGAAACCATGCCAAAAATCAAGGTTTTAAAACTTGTATTAATCAATATATGTATTTTTCCCATACAGTTCTTCATGGGGAACATCATCTAAGAAAGTATATATAGTGTAAGATGTGCTTCAACTAAGTCTTTATGTTAATGTATGAGACTAGTACTTATATCTAGATTTAACCATTCTTGGAATATATAGATCAAAGAGAGAAACCTATTTGTTATTGTTTTACTTGTACCCTCAAAATTTTGCATTAGAATAAATTAGAAAAATATTAAACTCTTATCTACATATTTTTCCTCTACTCTAAACATCGAAAATATCATTTTACTTTACCAACCAAGAACAAATTATCCTTAACCAATGTAGATAAAATTTTGATTTCTTACAAGATAGACCTAAAAAAAATGTGACATTATAATCTTTATCATGTTATTTTTAATGAAGAAGTTTAAATTATTCTACATATATCTTAATCATGATAACTATGAATTAGAAATATTTCCAAATAAGGAGAGGTGAAGTGAAATACAAAATTTATGGAAGGAAATCAAATACAACCTAAAACAACACAAAAAGTCAATGATGAAGAAATCCCCATCACTTATGTTCCAACTAGACAAGAGTACTGATCTTGAGGTTATTATGCTAGAGAAGGATGGAATTTTTTAATACTACTAGCATAAATCCATTTTAAATACGGATCTAACATGAGACGAAAGGGATCCAATTTCTTCACGTGATTTTTTTTTTATTAGTCGACATTATTTAAATGTTTTGTATAATTATTTAATTTTCTTTATTTTTAGATTTTTATTTTTATTTTTATTTTGGAAGACATGAACAAAATTTCAACTTTGATGACGGACGGACAGCGTTACAAATCATATTGGGCTATAGAATGAGCCTATCGGCTCAATTAAGCAAGTAAAACAATTGATAGCTACCATCATTGTCAATAAGGGTGGTAACGAACTAAATCAAATTGCTTTTACGCGTTACTTGATTGCGGCAGCTAAGGTTCGACCCTAACCAAGTGGTCGTATCTCTGGTATTCACCCTCCTTTGATGGGTGCTCCTTGCCAGATTCATCCTCTTCTCTTGTCCCAACACCTTCTTCTTTATAGTGGGTAGCTCATTTTACTTTTCTTTGGCTATTGCACCCTCCTTTTCTCCTGTCATGGCTCCTTTGGGGAATAAATTGGCATCTCAATGTTCTAAGGTTGCAGGCTTGACCTCTAGCTCTCGTGAGGTTAAATCTCCTTCTTGTGTCCCATCTTTGGATTCCTTTGTGGTGGACTTTGTAGTGAACTCTATCTTTAGTGATGTTCCATCATCATTGAGCTTAGTAGCATTACTTGGTTATTCGAGTGTCATTCTCCCTTCAAGCCAGGAATCTCTAAACTAGTAGTGCCTCCGTTATCTTTTTGTGATGTCATGAAGACCACTCATGGATTTTCAAGCAGTGGAAACTGTTAATCTCAAACATTGTGAAAATTTGTCCTCTCACTGGAGGTTTTTTTACATATGTTTTTAACGAAGTTGAAGACATAGATTTGATTGTTGGATCTAACCCATGGTTATAGGGTAGTGTAGGGCTCTCCATGAAGCCTCAATTTCACTCCTTTGATCCACTCTCGTCTTCTATAGCGATTGCTCTGGTTTGGGTAGGGGTTCCCGACTTTCCCTTGCATTTGTGGAATCTTGACTCCTTTACTACAATTGGAAATGATTTAGGAAAATTTTATTGTTGAAATGAAAATACAAGACTTTATTTGAAGCCCTCATATGCTCGTATATGTGTAGATATAGATTTTAGTAATGGATTTCTTGCAGAAATAAAGTTAACAGGTCTCAAATTCTCATGGATGCAAAAGCTAGACTATGAAAATATATCCTTTTGTTGCAAAGCCTGTAATGAGATTAGTCATATCCTCAAATATTTCCCCAAAGCAAGGATTAATAAAGTAAAGAAACCAAGTTAAAACCTCAATGGTGGGAGGGTGCCAATTTTGATCACTATTCGATCTCTAAGGAGGTCTCTCCCCCAGCTTCTTGCAAAGAAGATACGTTGCAAAATGAAATAGTCTGTTCAATGGAAAATCAAGAAAAGATAAGCTCAATTATGGAGGATGCCATCAATTCAAGTAAAGATATCAAATCAATTGATTCTTCAAATGTCCCTCTAGAGAACTCTAATGGGAAAAATGATTTTGTAGCAGAGCACTCAAACACGGCCAAAGCCAAGAAAGTATATAGGCCCATTATGTTAGAAAATTATATATTACAAAGCAATGGAACACATAAAATATTGCAGAAAAATAAACACAGAAATTCATAAAACAAGAGAGACACAGATATACATGGTTCACCCAATTTGGGCTACATCCACAGAGAAACAGCCAGTCCTTCCTTTTATATTATCTAACAAAATGAAGAGATGCAACCTACATCATATCCACTGTAATTCCCTCTTCACTCTCACACAATCTCCTCTCTCTTTCTCGCTCAGAATATAGATCTACATAGACGCAATACAATTCCATCATATATAGCGAGGGGTTTCCTTCTAGGGCAAAAAACCCTAAATTAAACATAACTTCTACCGTCAGATCTCCGCCTAATGAATGACCCAGATTGACTATGAAATTACAACACTTTACAAGGAAATTTTACATCTATTTTTTGCTTTGGGGTGCTGCCCCCGATCCCCCAGCAAGGGGGGCTCCAAATAATCGTCATTGCCCCCACCCCCCTGGACCCCCCTGGTGGTGTGCATAGATGGGCGGCATTGCCACCCCATTTCGAAATGGGGTCCAATGCTGTGATACCTTTGAATACAGAAGATAATTAGGCTCCACACCCAACAATCTCCCACTTGGAGACTGACTATAGCAACTCCATCGTTGCTTCATTTGTTAGACAATGACTCCACTTTGGACCTGGTTATTTCTCATCTTCATCATCATACTTGAAGACCAATTGAAACCAATCAGAATCTTAGTTTCTCCCTGGTTACAACTTTTGTTAACATGTCTGCAGGATTCTGGATAGTGTGTATCTTTTCCAACTTCAATTGTCCATCTTCCAACACTGGCCGTATGAAATGGTACTTGAGATGTATATGTTTAGTCTTGGAATGAAATGCAAAGTTCTTTGCAAGATGTATGGCACTCTGTCTATCACTGTATAACCTTCCCAACTCCTGCTTCTTACCCAATTCATCCAAAAACCTTTGTAACCAAATCATTTCTTTACTAGCCTCTATAGCAGAAACATACTTCGCTTCTATTGTTGAGAGTGTAACAACACTTTGTAGTTTTGAAACCCAACTGACAGTTGTTCCGCCTACAGTAAACACACACCCTGTTGTGCTCCTCCTGTTATCTCTATCACCCACCATATCTGCATCAACATATCCCCATAGAGCAATGTTTGAACCACCAAAGCATAATACTTGATTTGTGGTACCTCTCAAATACCTGAGAATCCACTTCACCGCCATCCAATGTTCTTTTCCTGGATTTTTCATGTACCTACTTTCAATTCCCACTGCATGTGCAATATCAAGCCTTGTGTAGACCATTGCATACATTAAGCTTCCAACTGCTGATGCATATGGAATGTTAGACATATAAGCCATTTATTCCTGGGTCTTGGGACACACCTCCTTACTTAGTTTGAAATGGCTAACCAAAGGTATACTAACTGGCTTTTCATTTTGCATATTAAATCTTTTCAACACCTTTTCTATGTACTCACTCTGAGACAATGTTAATTTTTTATTCTTCTTGTCTCTAGTTATTCTCATACCAAGGATTTGTTTTGCATCACTCAAATCCTTCATTGCAAATGAGTTTTCCAATTTTCTTTTAAGCACATTTATTTCTTGCATGTTAGAACCTCCAACAAGCATGTCATCTACATACAATAACAATATAATGTAGTTGCCATCATTTTGCCTTTTGAGATGAACACAATAATCAGAGTGACATCTAGTATAACCTTGTGCAGACATAAACCTGTCAAATTTTAGATACCACTGTCTTGGAACCTGTTTTAAGCCATACAAGCTCTTCTTCAACCTACGCACTAGTTTCTCCTTCCCTTTGACCTCATATCCTTATGGCTGTTGCATATATATCTCTTCCTCCAAATACCCATGGAGAAAGGTTGTCTTTACATCTAACTACTCAACATGCAAATCTTCAGTTGCTACTAGACTTAAAATAATTTTGGTTGAAGTCATTTTAACAACAAGAGAAAATATCTCATCAATGTCTATACCCATTTTTTGTGCAAACCCCTTCACCACAAGTCTAGCTTCATACCTTTTTCTACCTCCATCTTCTTCCTTAAACCTGTAAACCCATTTATTCTGCAATGTTGTCTTACCTGCAGGAAACCTAACTAAGTCCCAAGTTTGGTTATGTGCTAAAGAGTCCATCTCTTATTTCATGGCTTGCTCCCACTTCTTCCTGGTTTCTACCTGCACTACTTCTTCATAACATTCTAGTTCACCAGAATCAGTCAACAATACATAATATAATGAAGGAGAGAATCATTCAGGGGGTCTACTTATCCTGGTAGATCTTCTAACACCACTTCCAGGTTCTTGTTGTTGTTTTGGTTGTTGTTGTTGTTCTGGCTATTGATCATTGTGATTTTTAGGCACCATCACTTTTTTTGTGGTCTCATCAAGCACTGTGTATTCTCTATTTTCTTTTTCTTGTTTCTTTTCTGCAGCTGATCCTTATACAAAACCTTTTCATTGAATATGATATCTATGCTCCTAATGTTTTTGTGTTTTTCATAATCATAAAAGCGATAACCAAAATCATTTAACACCATATCCAATAAAGGTACATTTCTTTGATTTTGCCTCAAGCTTTGTTCTAATTTCTTTATTGATGTGGACAAAGGCTTCACAACCAAAAGCCTTTAAAAATGAGTAGTTTACCTTTTTACCTGTCCATGCCTCCTTTGGAATACCACCATCCAAGGAACTTGAAGGCCCTATGTTTATTAGATAAACAACAGTATCTACTGCATCTGCCCAAAATTGTAAAGGCAATTCTGCATGCAATATCATGCACCTTGCACGCTCCCTGATTGTCATGTTCATCCTTTCTGACACACCATTTTCTTCTGGTGTTCATGGAATTGTCTTCTCTCTGTGAATTCCATTCTCTAAACAGTACCTATCAAACTCTTTGCTACAATATTCACCTCCATTTTCTGATCTCAGACACTTCAACCTATTTCCTGTCTCATTTTCAACTAAAGCTTTCCATTTCTTGAAAGTATCAAATATATCATATTTATTTCGAATAAAATAAATCCAGGTTTTTCTTTTTGCATCATCAATAAAAGTGACATAATAATGAGAGCCACCGAGAGATGATACCTGAGTAGGTCCCCATACATCTGTATGCACAAGCTCTAATTTTTTGCTCTTCTTTTCTTTCCCAACTTTGAGGAATCTGACTCTCTTATGTTTTCCATAAACACAATTCTCACATAATTTTAAATCAACATGCTTCAAACCTGGCAACAAATCTTGAGTGATGAATCTGCATCCCCTTCTCACTCATGTGCCCAAGCCTATGATGCCACAATGTCGTATCTTCTCCTATAGAGGTTAAAGCAGTAACAGAATTAGAAATACCATTGCATAAATACAATGTACCAACCTTTTCTCCTTTTGCTATTACCAGGTCTCCTTTAGTGGCCTTCCAAGTTTTATCTGTAAAAGTAGTCACACAGCCTTCACCTCCCAACTGCCCTGTTGAGATTAGATTTTTCTTCAGATCTAGAACATGTCTTACCTCCTTCAATAGCCATTGATTTCCATTTTGTTGTTTTATGAAAATTGTACCCATTCCAATGATTTTATAGGGTTTATCATCACCCAATCGAACCTGTCCAAAATCTCCTTGAACATAATCATGAAAATGTTTCCTATCAGGTGTGGCATGGAATGAGTCCCCTGAATCTACCATCCAAGCATCAATAATATTTTCTAATGAAAGAAACAAAGCATATTGCAACACATCATGTATCACATTCGCTTCATGATTGTTTTCTTATTGCGCGTCTCCTTCTTTTCCCTTCCGAGACTTGCAATCTTTCTTCAGGTGTCCTTTCTTCCTGTATTTCCAGCACACTATCCCCAATCTGGACTTGGATCTTCCTTTCCTTGACTTACTATGATATCCTCGGCTCTTTCCTCTTTCCATTTTTCTTCCCCTAGTCTCTGTAGTCAAAGAATTACCTGATGTCTCACCGGAGCTTTTCCGTCACATTTCCTCAATAAGGATTGCACCTACAAAACTTCAAAGTACTAGATCCAGAGACAGAGTTACTAATGGCCATAACTAAACCATTCCAACTTTTTGGAAATGAGCACAGAAATAACAAAGCCCTAACTTCATCATCAAAAGTTACCCTACGAACTTAACTGACTGGTAACTGTATTAAATTCATTTAAATGATTAGCAACAGATCCACCTTCTGACATCTTCATATTAAATAAATGCTTCATAAGGGATACCTTATTTGAGGCCGAGGGCTTTTCATATAGTTTGTCCAATGCTGACATTAAACCCTCTGTTGTCATTTCCTTTGAAATATTAAAGGCTACCGATGCTGCTAGGCATATTTGTATTGTTCCAAGTGCCTTTCTATCGAGAATATCCCATTTTGTGTCTATCATACTCATCGGCTTCTTTGTCTTTCCACTCAATGGTAGGTACAGATCTTTTTGATGCAAATAACCTTCCATCTGCATCTTCCATAGCTAGTAGTTTTGGCTGTTAAATTTTTCGACCCTAAACCTACCATATTCCGCCATTGCTCCCACTCAAAGCAGGAACCCTTCTCTCCCGTGAGTTTATCATCCAAAAAGACCTTCGGCTATGATACCAATTGTTAGAAAATTATATATTACAGAGCAATGGAACACAGAAATACGTCAAACAAGAGAGAAACAGATATACATGGTTCGCCCAATTTGGGCTATGTCCATGGAGAAACATTCAGTCCTTCCTTTTATATTATCCAGCGAAATGAAGAGACACAACCTACAACAAATCCGTTGTAATTCCCTCTTCGCTCTCACACAATATCCTCTCTCTTTCTCGCTCAGAATACAGATCTACATAGACGCAATACAATTCCTTCATATATAGCGAGGGGTTGCCTTCTAGGGAAAAAAATCCCTAAATTAAACATAAATTCTACAGTCATATCTCCACCTAATGAATGGCCCAAATTGACTACGAAATTACAACATTTTACAAGGCAGTTTTACATCTATTTTTAGCTTCGGGTTGCTGCCCCCGATCGGCTCCAAATAATCATCATTGCACTCCCTGGACCCCCCTGGTGGTGTATATAGACAGGTGGCATTGCCGCCCCATTTTGAACTAGGGTCCAATGCGGTAATACCGTTGAATACAGAAGATAATCAGGCTCCACACCCAACGCATTCCTCCTAAGGGTGTCTATTCAGGAAATAAGTTCGAAGAAGTTCCCCATTTGGCGGACTAGGTGGATGCGAAAGAGTCTTCATTGGCTTCAAAAAAATGAATATGTTAATGCAGACGATGATGAGACATGGTTTGGATTCTAGTTGGAAAAAAGATGAAAAGTATCTCTCCAAGGTTAATTAGAAGTCAATCGAAGTTAAAATGAAATTATGTTGAAAATTAGATGCAAGTATATTTGGGTTTTAGGAGTATTTTGGAAAGTTTTAGTTGGAGCAAGATCAATTTTTTTGTGTTGTGGGGTTCTCTAGAAAGGCTTTGGGATGATCCTGCATGCTCTATCCCAAACCTTAAATGAATCAAAGAAGCTCTTGTCTTCAAAGGAATTGTAACAGTTTGGGTCAGATGCCAACTTTATTAATACAGTATCAATACTCATTTCCTTTATAAAAAGAAACGATGGTAACAAACCAACAATTGAAGAAAATGAAAATAAATTTGAAATTAAAGTAATATTGTCAGTTGAGGCCCCAGAAAAGTAAGATGTAGAAATAAGAAAAAATAAGGGGTGAAATTAAGTGAGATTATTATAGTTAGTTCAAGTGATCCTATTTAGATGGAACCAAGTGAGCCTATCCATAGAATCTCAAATTGCACAGCCATGAAAGTCAAATGATGGTGAATGCTTCAAAGGACATCCACAAGACTATAGAAATGGTTAGTGCTTTAGAGTTTCTAGCTAAATATCAAGAGGAGGATAGTGATGAAGCATCATTTATTTTTAAAGGGAAATGTTAAGAAACTTGCATCTATAATACCTCTAGTTATGGTAAGTTCAATCCTATCTACATGTCTCTGAAATTTATATCAGAAATACTTTCGCCTAAACTTATATAATTAGCCCAAAGAAATATTAACAAAGCTAATATAAATGTATTATCTTAGATGATTGAAGTTAAAATTAAATCAATCCAATTTATCAAGCAATAGTATCCTTAACTCTTCCCAAAAGGGATAGTAGTCCCAAGATTTCAAACAATCATCGTTCATGAAAATAGATAGCTTAATATGGCTATCCTTTTAGCCAAAAGTAGTTAAAGTTGAATCTCATGTTAAATCCTCATGAATATGATGTAATTATTATTCTTGTTGCTTTAAACGACACACACTGTAAATAAGGAATAAATTTAGTTCATAATAGATATTAAAAATCTCAAAAGGATGGCGGAAACGCTTTTACCTAAACAATTAAAGAAAGAAAAAACTATTAATATTGATAGAATTACTAGGGTTTAGGTAGTAAAGGATAAAATTATTATTGTTTGAAATAATCATAAAGATGTTGATATTGTCAAATCATTAATGAAAGATATAAGTGTTGGTATCAAATCATCAAATGAAAAACTGAATATATGCATATGTGCAAACCAAGCATTTAGTTAGCACCTATAAGTAGAAGGAAATGTTGATCGATGATAATGCCATACTGAAGAAATAAAATTATCATTTTATCTATAATGTTAATACTTTGAGCATTGAGAAGAATACAACTAAAGTAAGTTATTTTGACATTTAGATATTGCAAAGAGAAATTTATGAAAATGTTCCTCCCAAGAAATACCTTTCCACTCTCTTGTAATTTCCTAAAGTGCCTATTTATTCAAGTTAATATAATAGATTTATCAAATGGTGATGAGAATCTAGATTATTCATTGGAGCACATAACACCCTATTTTTTTAATCCCCAAATTTGTGACAGATACTGTAAATATAATGAGTGAACATTAGCCAAGCAATGTAATATGTAAACATTGTAGAATGAAACTAATAAAAATAAAATGCACCGCTCACTACAAATGGATAAGGATAGAGACATGGGGGTTATGTTTCCATAAGAGTTGGGGTTAAAAGGGGGTCCAAGTGGAAATCCAATCATTGAATGCATGTGGAATTTTGGTGGGAAAAATTATTTCACATAGTTATTGAGCATGGGGCTCAATAAAATCAACTTTGGGAAATGTGTGAGTTAACACGCATAGAGAAAAGAAAATTCAAATGGAAAAATAAGGAAGTTTATAAAGATTGGAAAAAGTAGGGGAAGAGAGTTCTAGGTGTGGAAATTGAAGGTAGCCATAGTCAGTATTGAGGACAATAGATTGAAGCTAGTAGGAGCGTGGAGAATTAGGCTATAGGCCTATGAGTAATATTTCCATGCAAGAAGAACCTAACAGGAGATTTAAGTGTGGGCAGTAATGATTAACACCTAGTCATTGGTGTGGGAACTGAACTCCCTGTCCTCTCACAGAATATTGAGTACAGGAAGAATTAATGAAATTTGTGTGAATTCCCCATCAACCTCGAGGAGAGAAAGAGGAGGCGATCATCGAAGGTTTATGGAGGGTTTTGTGTTTCTTTGGCATGTAGTTTGGGAGTTGTGACAATTTGAAGGGCATAGTTTGAGCTCTAGGCACAGGAGTAGAAAGTGCAGTGGACACCTTGTTTGGGAAAGGTGGTGCTTCCGTCGTCGGCGTCCCCTCCCCGGCTTCCAGGTTAGTAATTTGGTTGATTTCCTTTCTGGTGTATGGTCTATCGCTTTTTCAGGTGGGAGAGGCGTTGGGAATTTGGTTCTGAGTTCCATACAAAGGTCTTGTTGTGGTTGGGTGGGATCTCCTCTGCATCCATGTGGAAGTCGGCTTGCCTTCCTCAACAGTTATTCCTCGGGGATTTGCATGGTTAAGTGTCTTATGCAGCGAAGGTGTGTTGGATTTCGGGTTGTCTGGTCCGTAGCTATTCTACAAAGGGTCGGGGACAGAGAAAATAGGTTTCAATGCCCCGTTGTTAGCTTGACATTGTGGCTCCCTATTCTTCTCTTGATCAGGTTGTTTGTGGTCTTACTAGTGTGGGTGGGGCGACTCTTTGCAGTTTAAGTTGTAGTCTGTGTTGAATTTCGTTCGCTCACTTTGTCTCTTCTCATAAATGTTTCTCATGTTATAATGTGTACGGTACCACGTAATGCTCTCTCCTTTTCCCTGATGAAGTGAAGTTCAATCTGATAGGGGGTCCGAGAGTCTTCTATGTAGGTGGCAATGGTAGCAGTGATGACCATTAGCTCTGGTCAGGGTGGTAGAATTACTGGTCGTTCGGGTCAGGCAGTTTCTGGGGCTCACGGTGGATGCGGTCGTGGTGGCTTAATGGTTGGTTGTGATGGTAGCACCTCGCGGACTGACCATAGGGGTGGAATGATGCCTCACAAGGGCATGGGTAGATAGGGGGAGGCGAGTCGGCCGAGGGCTAGGTTAATGAAGGAACATCATTGTTGTTTGGAAAATTGTCGGGATTTGATTCAATCAGTACTGGACCTCATGGAAACCTCGTAGAGCATGCAGCAAGAAGAGCATGCAGAGCTCATTTCTACATTGAATAAGATGCATTACTTCCAGTTTCATTTCTGAGAGCCAGTCATGGTGGTCTGGTGAGGCTAGAATCTGTTATTTGAGAAGGTGGAGAAGTTGGAGTCATGGATGGACCACTTCGAAGAGAATTTCCAATGTTCCGTCCACCCTCCTCCTCCTCCAGGGGATACTCCGGACAACCAAACTTCTATTACTTCCGATGACTAGCATGGTTACAGGTATTTTACTTGTTTTATGTGTTTTTGGGTGCTTTTGGCCTCCTAAGTTGTGGCTTGTGTCTTTAGTTGTATTTTTGTTTATTTTGTCATATGCTGATCTTGATAGTCAACAAACTTGGTTTGGGTGAGACTACCTACATTTTTCTACTGATGTACCTCTTTTTTTATGAATGAATATAACTTTAATTTACAAAAAAAAAAAAAAAAAAAAAAATCGATGCAAGAAGTTTCCCAACTAAGTTGGTGAATTGTTGCTATGATAATTTCTATTATAGTCATAAATTCCTAGAGTCCCTAATAGATATATTTTCTGGCCAACCTATGCTAGAGCCCTGGAGGCAAGTGGGATAGCCTAAAGAACTACATGGAAGAGATAAGGATCCCATTCCTTGGTTTGTGCAGGTTGATAGGGGGGGAGCTAATTGATTAGAATTTATCTAGGGAATTAGCTTGTTTTGTGTTTTAATCTGGTTATGAATGTATAATAGCTAACCTTAGGAGCCACCCCAACATGTGTATTCATAGCACCATGTTAGGTCCCTATAATAGTAGTGTATCCCCCTTATTGTTGTTGTTGTGCCCATGTAACCCTCATTTGTTATTGTTGTTCCACATTGAAGCCCACTATTCTTATTGTTGTGCCCTTACATTATTATTGTTGTGTAGGCTTTGATTATATTGTGACTCCTTAGTCCCCTATATATACAAAGGAGGTCTTGTCATTTGTATCATCCAAGAATTATTCATTTATGTAATGTAAAGGAGGTTTCCCCCTCGAAGAGGATAATTTCTAAGTCGTTGATCTATCTATTTGTGAGCTAGTTGCATAACATTTGGTATCGGAGCTTTGGATTTTAGGGTTTCGCTTCTTCAAATAGGTCATCTTGGAATTTTCACTATAACGTTTTTTCTATGAGGCTTCAGAAGCTGAAATTCTTACTACGTGGAGCTAAAATCTCATAGAACTTCTTGTAAGAATTTCATATCTTGGTTCACTATATTTCGGAGATATGTTCTAAGGAAGGTAGGGTTTTTTAGAGCTCCAGAATTTTGTCTCAAATAGATGACCTAGGGACAATCATCATAACTTTTGTTTCATGCATCAGATTTGAATTATGTAAAAAGTGGTTGAAATTTCATGTATTGTAGCTTTTATTGTAGTAATTTCAGTGCTGAAGGTTGAAATAATCACATGTTGAATCTCATAAAAAATCACGCTACTGAACCAGTCCATAATCAGGTCATCGTGGGAGATTTGTCATAACTCTTTCTTAAAGAATCCAATCTTGATAAGACTTGTGGGGTTGGAAATAGGACTCATAGAGATACCACAAGAGTAAATTTTAAAACTTGGAGACGTGAAATTACAAAGTTACAATCATTTCAAGATCGATCTTTTAAAAGCAAGAAAAAGGTGTGTATTTAAAAAAAAAAATTGCATAACTTTTGTTTGAAAAATCAGTTTGAAGTGATTCAAGGGGCATATTGAAGCATAGATATCATTGTCTGATTCCAAAATGCCTCAAAACAAAAAAAAGGACACACCTCGTAAGAAACCATAAATCTCTTCTATGACGCATGAAGAAGAGGAAGAAATGTAGCATGATATATCAAATTTACAAGACCAAGTGCAACAAATTTCGCTCTCGCAAAAAGTAACAAAAAATGAATTGGAAGCCATGATGAATGTTAAGATAGATGGTAGAAAAAGGGACATGTTAGTTTTGAATGATGGTTTAAAATGAGACATGGAAGCAATGATGAATGTCAAGATAGAGGGGTTGAAGGAAGGTCTGGCAAAGTTGCTAGAAGAAAGGCGTCCCAAAGGCAACAAGGAAATCCATGAAAATCATGATGAAGACAAAAGGAATATCAATTACGGATTTAGAGGCTCCAATGTGGGGTTTAAGAACCACCACATTCCAAATATATATATGAGGAAGTTTGATGGCAAGGATCTAGTAACTTGGATACTACAGATGGAGCAATATTTTGATCTACATTATGTGTAACCCTTACAAAAGGTGTGTATTGCATATTGATATTTAGAACCCAATCAGTTTGTATGGTATATATGGATTTGTTATCATAAAACACTTGTCACCTGGTCAATTTTTATGGAGGAAATGATAGCACATTATGATGATACAAAGAGAAACACCTTCTTTAGCCAATTGATAAATCTCAAACAAAAGGGTTCAATGGAAGAGCACATTGAAGACTTCCAAAAATTGAATAATAGGGTAATCAATATTCCAGAGGAGCATAAGATTGATGTCTTTGTAGGGAATTTAAAAGATAACATCCAAGATGAGGTTCACCTTTGGGAATGTGATTCATTGGAGAAGGCATTTAGGGTGGAAAGAAAAGTTGAAAGCAAAATTATGGAAACAAGGAAGTCTACCACTCACAAATATAAAGATGGAACTGTTGTAACGCTTAGTCTTCCACAACCTGCAAGGTTGACACCACAACAATTGGAGGAAAAAAGAGCAAAAGGTCTTTGTTACAGTTGTGATAGAAAATACACTAAAGGTCATAAGTGTGTTGAGAAGAAATTATTCTACATAGATTGTGAAGAGGAGGAATAGAAGGAACAAGAAACATCAAAAGAGGAGGATATACACCAGGAACCAACCCCAAATAAGAAGAAATGAATCTTACCATATCTTGTAATGCATTGGCAGGAATTACCACTCCTCAAACTCTCAAGGTAGAAGGATATATCAAGAAGAAAAAGGAAATAGTGTTGATTGATTCTGGTAGTACCCATAATTTTATGCATTGTAAGAGAGTCAAGTGATGGTTGCAAATGGAGGAACTATAAATTGCTCTGGAAAGTGACATAATATCAAGCTAACCATGGGGTAATATGTATTGACTAGTCTGATGCTTTCCATTCTAATGGATGGTGTTGATGTTGTACTAGGACTCCAATGGTTACAATTTTTGGGGACGACGGCTTTCAATTCTCAAGAACTTTTCTTGAATTTTTTTGGGAAGGAAAAGAAGTTGAATTAAGGGGTATCACAGGGAAACTAGGAAATATAATCAACTCTAATGGCATGACAAAGCTTCTAAAGAAAGAAACATGAGGTGTAATTGCACAATTGTGCTCACTAGGGGTTCAAACATAGAAATCACCTATTTCTAAAAGTTAGACAATCATTCCAAGGTATTTGAGACTCCCAAAGGCCTCCCACCTATTCGTGATCATGATCATGTGATTCACTTAATTCCAGGAATTGTTCCTGCAAACATCAGACCTTATAGATATCCTTATGCCCAAAAGAGTGAAATTGACTGTCTGGTAGCAAAAATATTAGAGGTTGGTATAATTCATCCTAGTCAAAATTATTTCTCTGCTCCTGTAGTATTGGTGCACAAGAAGGATGGATCATGGTGTATGTGCCTAGATTATAGGGAGCTCAACAAGCTCTCTATTAAAGATAAATTTCCCATTCTTGTCATTAATGAATTGTTGGATGAATTACATGGAGAAATTTACTTCTCCAAGTTGGATCTTCATTCAGGATATCAGCAAATTAGAATTAAGAGTGAAGACATTCTAAAAACAACATTCAGAAAACATGTCGGTCATTATGAATTTTGGTCATTCCTTTGGCCTTACTATTGCACCTTCCAAATTTCAAGGTTTGATGAATTCCATTTTCAACCCTCCCTTAGAAAAATTGTGTTAGTATTTTTTTATGATATACTAATCTACAACAAGTCTTGGAAGGATCATGTTTAACATGTTGACAGGGTGCTCAAACTATTGGTGGAGAAAAATTATATGCAAAAACCTCCAAATTTTTCGATGGAGTATAGGAGGTGGAATATGTGGGTCATATTGTATCTCACGACGGTGTTAAGGCAGACCCTAACAAAATTACAGCCATTAAGGAATGGAAAATCCCCACAACCATAAAACATCTTCAAGTATTTCTTGGGTTGACAGGGTATTATCACAATTTTGCTGAGAATTGTGGGAGAATAGCGGCGCCTCTAAGATCATTACTGAAGAAAGATGAATTTTCTTGGACTCCATAAGCAATGACGGCCTTTGAACATATTAAAGAGGCAATGTGCCAAGCACTGGTCTTAGTTACGCTAGAATTCACAAAAACTTTTATTGTGGAATGTGATGCTTCAGGAAATGGAATTCGTGTTGTTTTAATGCAAGAAGGAAGACCCGTTGCTTTTGAAAGTCATCCAATCAAAGGAAAGTATTTACACAAACCCATTTATGAGAAGGAAATGTTGCAATACTACATGCACTAAAGCAATGGCAACCTTACTTAATGGGAAGACACTTCAAGGTAAACACGGATAATGGTAATCTTAAATACTTTTTGGAACAAAGATTATCTTTAGAAGAGAAGCAAAAATGGGTGACAAAGATGTTTTTTTATGAATTTGAAATCATCTACAAAAAAGGGGAAGATAAATGTTGTTGCAGATGCACTCTCAAGAAAGGATGAGGATGTGGAAGAATTGCTTTGTGTCATTTCTATTATCCAACCTGAGTGGATAACCGAAGCAAGGGATGAATGGAAGAATGACGAAGAGGTGTGGTCACTCATTCAAAAGTTGCAACAAGGTCCGAGTACATCTTATACATTTAGCTGGAAAGATGATTCATTATGGTACACAAATCACTTATATCTTTGTAATAATTCCCAACTCAAACAAAATATTCTTTTGGAATTGCACACCTCTCCCTTAGGAGGGCACATAGAACTTTTAAAAACTTACCATAGGGTCAAGAAGGAATTTTTTGGGGTTGACCTTAAATATGATATTCAAAAATTTGTGGCGGGATGTATGGTTTTCCAACAAAATAAAGTTGAGACAATTAAGATCCTGGGTCTGCTACAACCTTTAGCCATTCCAAGTCATCGTTGGGAGGAGGTACCAATGGATTTTATCATATGTTTTCCCAAGTCTAAAGGAAAGAGTGTCATCATGGTGGTAGTTGATAGACTTACCAAGTATGCACACTTTTGTGCATTATCTCATCCATTTAAAGCTAACACAGTGGCTACTACATTTATAGAAACAATTCAAAAGCTTCATGGAAATCCAAAGATTATAGTAAGTGACAGAGATCCCTTTTTCACTGGAAATTTTTGGACAGAATTATTTTCTTGTCTTGGTACTCAATTAGCCCACAATTCATCTTATCATCCTCAATCTGATGGGGAAACTGAGATAGTGAACAAATGTTTGGAAGGATATATTCCTTGCTTTGTATCTGACAAACAAGTACAATGGGTAAAGTGGTTACCTCTAATTGAATGGTGGTATAACACTTCCTTCCATACTGCAGCAAAACTAACCCCATTTATGGCACTTTATGGATATCATCCACCATCCATCACATCATATTTAAGAGATAATTCTAAGGTTCAAGCAATGTAATATCACATCGAGCACCAACAACAAGTTCTCCAACTCTTAAACGATAACCTCACTCTGGCACAAAATCGAATGAAACAACAGGCAAATCTGCATCGCAGTGAAAGAAGTTTTGATGTAGGTGACTGGGTATTTTTATGGCTACAACCATACAAACAAATGTTTCTCAAGCAAGCTAAGAAGGATAATAAATTATCACCCAAGTACTACGGTCCTTACAAGGTTTTGCAAAAATATTGGTACTATGGCATACAAATTGGAGTTGCATGCATCTTCCCGAGTACACCTAGTTTTCCATGTTTCATGCTTAAAGAAGGTTATAGGTGACAAGCTTCCAATTCAAACAGTGTTTCCAGAACTTGACGAATAAGGAAAAATCATATTTGGGCCTGAAGTAGTCACGGAAACAAGAACCCGACAGCTACGGAATCAATCAATTTTAGAGTATCTCATTAAATGGAAGAACTTACCCACTAGAGATTTTGCATGGGAGGATGAGAATTTTATACAGAATCATCCATAACTACTCAAGCATTAAGGAAAACACTTTTTTTAAGGAGAGGGGCATGTTAGGTCCCTATAAGACTAGTGTATCCCTCTTATTGTTATTGGTGTGCTCATGTAGGCCCCATATTATTATTGTTGTGCCCCATAGAAGCCCACTATTGTTATTTTTGTGCCCTTACATTATTATTGTTGTGTAGGCTCTTATTATAATGTGACCCCTTAGTCCCCTATATATAAAAAGGAGTTCTTGTCATTTGTGTCATCCAAAAATTGTTCATTTATGTAATGTAAAGGAGGTTTCCCCCTCAAAGAGGATAATTTCTAAGTCGTTGATCTATCTATTTGTGAGTTGGTTGCATAACACCTCAGCTCATAGGTGACATGTTGTGAGAGAACTATCATATCATGTCTATGTTTGGGAGAAACATCCTCCATTTGCAACTATTTATGGATTTGTTCACAAAGATAAGTGTCTTATTCACTATTTTTATTTCACATTGAGAATTTTAGTTGATGTGCATTTTACTCTATTGTTTGAATGTTTTACATGCTATTGTGGGAATTAAAATGGTATGCATTCATGTTTTTAATTTTTTTATATTAAATGGATGAACATTTTGTCACACTACGTAAATTTAGCTCAATTGGTATCAGAGTTTTCTTTTGGGTTTAATAGTAGGGATACTACAATGTGGTATTGGTACAATATAACATACTTTTTCCTTTGCGTTAAGTTGGATAAAATCCCCCAATTTTGGATTTTTTATTAGGTTTCTTTCTATGGGGGTTAATTGGTGTTTGAATGGTTGAAATGGATCATAATGTTTTTTTATAAGACTACAAGTCACTGGTGTCATGGCCATTAGAACTATGGAGGGGATGGGAATTCCTTTCCATATAGGAAGATTGATAAATGGATTTTCCATAGAGCTTCATCCATTTTAATGTATATTGTGTGTGCATTTAACGTCCAATAGTGGTTTATGTTCTAATGTGTGTTTGCTAAATATTTAATTTTCATGGCATATTTTATAATAATTTGTTGTTGTTGTGAGTTGATGATAAACTTGAATATGTGATCTTCTTCTACTATATAATATAAACTCAATTCTACAAAGGAGGGTCATTTAGTTGATGCCAATAAATGTTTACTCAATGCCAATGTATTATTTAGGATCGATTGATATAATACTATAAAAATATTATTTTCATAGAATCTGACCTCAATTTTGCAATTCCAGCTATGACTTGATCCACACTAGGTCAACGTTAAATTTTCATCCATTTTAATGCAAATTGTGTGTATAGTTAATAGATGACAGTTTTTTAGGTCTAGCATGTTTGGTTAATATTTCATTTCCATACCATATTTTATGATAATTTCCTTCTATTATGAATTTATGATCAATTTTAATATGTTCTCTTCTTCTGGTGTGTAAGATAAACTTGAGTCTCAAAAAGAGATTCATGTGGTTGATGCCACCAAGGGTTTGATTAGTACCATTGTATTAATAGATTCACTAGAGAATAATGCTACAAAACTTACCCTTTAAGTTTTTTATTCCAGACATGACTTGATCCATTTCATGAGCATGTTTGTTGAGGGCCATAGACCATTCAACCTACAAATCAAGGGTCATCTTATACTAACAATTCATCAAGTCTTTTATTATGGGTGAGAAGAGCTTGATCATGGGATTCATTGCAACCTTCTTGAATATAAATTCCAAAAATGCCACCCCCTAGAAGTTGGGTCATGATATTATCACATCAAGAACCCTGACTCTAATTGTGTACTGGTGGCTAATACCACATATTATTTGCAGGAAGGGCCTAATCTCAATTCCAATAACAATAGAAGATAAATTTGGCACACCTGGGAGGGGAATATTTGTGTATGTTTTAACCATATACAATTAATCGTTGCAAACATATTCTTAAAAAAATACAAAAGATGTAATAGTAAAAGCAAATTAACATGGATATATTAAAATGGAAACCTAAACCAGGAAAACCAAGAATATTTTCCAATATATTCTTCTATACATTATTAATACAATACATATATCCCACATAATCCATAAATTGTCAATCCATTTACCAATGATTATTATACAATTTTAGTTCCTTCACCAAAGCTAAAAAACCATGGGAAAAATCACCATGCACCAAAAAACCACTAAAGGTAAAACCATGAGTTGAAAACCACCAAAAATGGATGAAAAAAACCGACCAATTTTTTTCATGGATGTTGCCTCTGAACCTCTGCGCGAGTGGGCTTCGACTCCCTAATACACTTGACATAATGTACAATGTGTGTAGGTAGTTGTGCAAATAATATAACACATACCCAACATTTCCCACTTATTTTCTCTGCACACAAGGGGTCACAAGAGTACATGATCAAGAAACCAGGGCAATAATTCCCATTATTTCTCTACACCAAGAGAACTTATCAATGATAATTTTTTTTTTTTAATGAATATGCAACATTCTTCAAAGTTTCCACCTTCACTAGTAACACCTTCTATTCTTCAACCATATCTCTCACAAAGTGACATTGAACATTAATATGCTTTGTCTTAGAATGATATGTTGGGTTCTTCACTAGGAAGATTGTACTCTGACTATCAAAATATGTTGTCACAACTCGATGTACTAACCCAATACCTGAACATAATCTCTGAAAACCATATTTATTCCTCTCTTGCATGAGTTGTTTCAATGTATTCAATTTATGTAGTTGAGAGTGCCACTACAAGCTACCTCTCGCTCCTCAAAATAGGTTAAACGCATAACCACTTGTAGGTCTTTTACAATCCAAATCTCCAACCCAGATTGCATCAACAAAGCCATGTATGTCCAACTCTCTTTCTAATCCTAGTCTTCCTTAGCAACACATTCTATAACCATTAGTGCCACGAAAATACCTGAAAACCCTCTTTATTATTGTCCAATGCACCTTTCCTAGTTTTGAAATATACCTGCTCAATACTCCCATTACATGTGAAATGTTCGGTCTCGTATAGACCATTGCATACATCAAACTTCCAACCACATTGGCATATGGAACATGGGACATGTCCTCTTCCTCTTCCTATGTCTTGGGACTTAAAAGTAAAAATAAAATTGTGAACTTCTTTGAATAAAGATATTAACAACTTTCAATGTGATCAGGCAAGTAGAACAAGTGAATTCTTAGAAACATTTAAGACCTTCAATGAACCAATAAAAAGCCAACATTATTAGAACACTTGGGATATTGTTATAAGCATCAAATAAGTGAAGCCCTCTAAAGGACCTTACCCTTAAAAAACATTTTTGGCATAGTTAAAATCTACTAAATTTTAAATTTATATTTTTTTTAATAAAAATACATTTATACATATATATTTCTTAAAAGGGTAAATGGGAATGTCAAAATAGTTTAAGGGAAGTTTCATATTAATATTATTAAAAAAAAATTGTGTAAGCTTGGCAATACTTCATTTTTCTATTAATTATATATAGGCAGGTAACAAAAAATATGTTTGGTGGCCTCAACCTTCCTGAGGGAAACCAGGTCTGCTGGCCATCAATCAGCATCATATGTCGTCCAAAATTTGAAGAGTTTGAGAATATCCATCCATGCTAAATATGCTATTGTATCTATTGTATGCTTAATCCTTCGACTTCTGAAGTAAATTTTATCCGACCCGATCAACATAAAACCAAAAAATTATTTTTTCTACTCTACTCCAGTCATCAGATGACTCAATAGGGATCGGGTCCTTTGCACTCGACCCGGGCACTTCATTTTGCAGCAAGGTTTGAATTTGTTTTTCAATTCAACCAAAACAGACATTCTGATGATATTGTTATACCTACACCGCCTGGATATCCTTTTGGGTGTCCTTTAGGCTTGGCTTCTCTTGACGAGATTACATTGGTTCTTCCAAGTCCCTGTGTGATGTCATGGCCCTTGCCAGAAGGTTCTTCATTACCTAGTACAACTAGATTGTCTATCTAAATGGTGTTTTCCAGCCGTGGTGTGCCCCGGATCTATGAGCAGAGGATCCCATTCCTCCATTTGAATCAATTTTGTCATAGCCTTGGCATTTAGCTCTATCTCCCATGTTGAAATTGTGGCTTTAACTTAAGTTGGAATTCCTCCATGGTATGCATTCTTTCCTCTCCTATTTTCCTGCCCCTCTTTCGCTGGGTCTTACTTGTCAAAGCCACCGACACCTTCATTTTATTTTATGTCTGTTTTTCAGCCCGATAAACCCCTTTTTTTCTTGGCCTCGCTTCCGCCTTCACCATTTTGTTTTCCTTCTAATATTCTTCTAGCCTCCACCCCTCTCTAGTTATTTCCTGCTCCTGGTATCTGAGCGCTGGAGTCAAACTGGTAGTAGAGTTAGATAAACCTATAAGAGTAGCATAAGTACAAGCATTATAACCAGTCCATGTATCAATCATGGCCTTCTGCCTTTCCATGTAAAACACCTTTATAGAATTGTGAATTCGAATTTGCAGGAGATGACCCAGGTACCCCCCAATCCCTTCCCATCTTTCCTTCATCCTCACTGTGTGCAATGGTAAGAGATACTCATCCCTCCACTGCTTGATTCCCCCCTTGGAGAAGTCGGCCAACTGGGATCCAAGCTGAGGTCCAATGACACCCGATTTTGCTGACAAACAAGGTTTGGGATAACCACAACAAGAAATGTAGGAGTTTGGCTCGGTTCTAGCTAAAATTGCAAGCCCACTAGAGTCTGGAGGCCCCAACTCCTCCCTCCTACCCCTGAGGATATTGATGCTACCCTGCAGTCTGACTTGAACCAAAATGACTTAGAGAGATGTTAAGAGCATACCCAAATCTCCCCCCCCTGGTCGGTCTTATGGGCCTCTACCTAGCCATACCGTCACTTCCCCCATATTGTATTTGTCATGGTGGAATTACCAGCCGCACTGGGGTTCTAGTCCCCCACCTCCCTATTGTTTCCCTGATGCTTCTCTGAATTACCCCAAAGCCACGTTGAGACCAGTTGGTTGAGCTTGCCAAAATTAAGGTACCCCAACACCTCTTTCCTGCCCCCTTGGGTTTGCATGTCTCCCACTAACCAGACTACGCATGTCTTCCACTTCCCATAGCTCCCTCGCACCCCTCATTGGTTCTGGAGACTACCAAACCACCGTAGTCTCTCAGGGGAGCCTTGGCCCCTTCTATATCCCAATCTGTGGGTTTTCTCGATGGCCATGGCCAGTTTCATTATCTAGGATCCAAGAATCACTCTTGACCCTCCATGAATCCCCTGATTCCCTTGTAGCCTTTCATATATTGCAGAAAATAAAAAACCAGATATCAACAGTAGAATACTGAACTAGAATTCTCTCGAAACATTCGAAACCTCCATCATCCAATGCCAGACCAACCTTCATTCATGCAACATTGATTCCATATCTAGACTTAAGTAGGATTGAATTACATACCAGTCCCCTTCCAAGTCGTTGAAGGTGATTTCCAAGTGCAGACGACAATCCCTTCTCCCAAAGGCCTAGTTCTATTCTCAGCTTCTAGTCTCGTTGCATGTTGCTTGTTTCCTCCTCCAGTCTTGCCTGCATGCACTGACCGCCTTCACCACCTTTCTACCTTGATAACTTGCCAACCTACCCTTTTCTTTTCCTGAGGAAACCTCCTCTTGCCTACCTCTCCTGGCACCTCCTACCGTGCTCGTGTGGGGTCCTTGGGTAGGCCACCCATGTACCCTGTCCATTTGTCCTTCTCTCATGTCAATGATCCAATTCTAGATCCCCTCTCCCATCACATCCCGACCAGGGGTTATTAATATTATTAATTGGAATCACAAAAATATTGAAATTAAAATGATTTTATTAGATTTTTTTTCCATTATTTTTCCATATATGTCGGTCCACTATTTCAATCATGACCTCTTATAATAGGTAAAATGATTGTTTAATTTGAAAATAGATAGTGTTAACCCTCAAAGACTTTTTGATATATGTTTCCTCTAAAAGGGGAAATGAGATCACTGAAAATATGAAAGGAATAATAATATAAGCATTTAGACAAATAATTTCTACAAGTCTCAATTATTTTCATTTATAGGAATAAAGTAAAATAATACAAAAAATCCTAAACATACCTCTCTCCATTTTCCTAAAACTAAGGGGAGAGAAGAATTTTAGAACTTGGAAGAATGCACTTACCCTTGAAAGTTGGGCACAACCACATTTCAACCTCTCCTTTACGTTATTGTGAACATGGAATAAAGAGGTGGGGAGTTTTAAGAATGTGGCCTTGTAACATGTTATAGAAAGTGCTCCCAAATTTGTGCTTATACTCATTATTTTGCTCATTAAAGTGAGTAGCAAAAAATTCCTTCAACAAAATAAGTTATTTTTAGGTAAATTTGACGTGGTGAAGGAGTCAAGGTTGTTAGCTCAACAACGATTATTTAAGAATGTAGTAGTAGTGACCTGTGGTACTAAGCCAAATGTATTACATGTAGTTAAAACCTTAAAAAGGCTTGGGGATTCTCCCTTGTAATGTGAAAAAGTTGAGAAAAATGCTCACTTGGTTGGGGCAAGCATGTTGGCCAGCTTAGTTGTATTGAAGTCAAGGATAGTGACTACTTTTAAGCCATAAGATAATAGATATATTGTTGGTTGGATTTTCCCTAGTTGGGATTTTCCATGGTAAACAATGTGTGTTGTTGTTATCTATGTAATTTATTTCTAATTATTTTCTTCTTGCATCAATTTAATTATTAACAAGTGGTATTGAAGCCAAATAAAGGTTGAAGACAAGAAGAGATTATTTGGTAGAAAGAACTTTAATTTTTTTTCAAGTTGCTAAGGGGTCGAGAGTAATGCAAGGATGACCTTCTTGGAGATGACATGAGATGGTTGCTTCAAAAAGCATATGCAAATACAAAGAAAAAAGTCAATGTAGAAAAAAAACCAGATTAGGAAATGTTGGTTTGTGATGAAGTGGGCATGAGGAAGAGCACTAGTGTGAAGCATAAGTGTGTGGAAGGGAAGACGAATGGCAAACCATAAGTTCCAAGACAATAACAATCAAATAATTCAATAATAATTAAAAATAAAAAAAAAAAAAAAATAATAAAAATAAAAATTAACTTTGGAGATGGAAATTTGTAAATTACATGTAAATGGGCATACGAATGTCAGACCTAGTTAGGCATGCTTACCCCTACCAATAAATTATTGACATGGACCTAAGTGATAGGGAAGAGGAGCATGCAGGTTTCTAGATTTGATCCAAAGTAGTTCCTTAGTGAATTTTAAAGGGGATATTGGTAAGTAAACTTGACCCAATGAAAGAGCCAAGGTTATTATGTCAAAAATGGTGGTTTCAAGAACATGGTATTTCTAGCTCGTGGTATTAATCATGTGGTATTAAATGTAGTTAAAGTCTTTAAAAGGTTTCAAGATTCTCCATTGTAATATGCCAGAGTTGAGAAAAAGGCTCACTTGGACAAGGCTAGCGTGTTGGCTAACTTAACTGCATTTAATGTTGAAAATGCAACAAGAAATTCCTAATTTAAATTTCCCTTAATTAAATTAGATGAAATTTAAATTTCAAATTTCAATAGAATACTTGGAGGTAGTTAACTAAGGTGACATGCCTCTTGTCACTCAATTAAATCAATAAATTCTATTTGGAGACACTTCAGTTCAATTCTACATGACTGATTACTAATTTGTAGCAATCTATTTCAGTTAATTTGAGTTATTGTCAGTGTAACTAGTTCCCACTATTAGTAGAACTAGTGGAGGTTCAGTCAAGGGTGTGTAACTTTTTTCACACTAAGTGATCATCCAGTTAACTAATCAGTCAGCCCAAAATATTTTTTTCATGTAGAGAATTCGAGTTGCCTAGTTGAGATTAGAGTTCAAGGGCAGTGTACTATCAGTTGTAAACTATTCTAATTTGTACAAGTCATGCATGCAGTCAGAGAAGGACCTATAGGAATTTCACATTCCAAATCAAGGAATTTCCTAATTAGTAGGGGGCTAATTCCTTGAGAAACAACACAAGGAAATAGGATCTTGGAGGCTTGGAAAATTGGCTAAGTATTGGCCAAGTCAGACAGTAAGGCAGAGGATAGAAGATATAAGTGCAGGTTGAGCTCAAGCTTGAGCAAAGCATATTGTATTCATCCAGATTATTTGATTGATGCAATACAGATAGTAAGGGGTTTTGAGCAGTTTCTTTCCCCTAGATAAATATCTATGTATATGTGTTAAATATTGATGCATGTTAATGTTTTGTGTTCGCAATCGTGAATTTGCTTCCACGGATGAGTAGAGTAGCTTCTAGTCTTGTGATTTAGTAAATTTCATGAGTAGATTAAAATCCACACATTAATTTATACATGTTATCAAGGCTAGATTCACAATAGAGAAGAGAATTCGAAGTTGTCATTGCAAGAGATTCAAATTTGAATATCAGCGTTACAAGTTTTCTCTGGACTACGAAGATGGCTTTCAATGGACTCAGGATCGAGTATGCTTTGGAAGGAACCACAATTTTTTGGGCATGAAATATCTAAATGGAGGCAGTATTGGATGATAATGGGCTGCTAGAATACATCAAGACAAATGTAGTGAAACCCCTAGCATCTGATGCCCAGGATCTTGCTCAGTGGAAGAAGGATGTAGCTAAAGCAAGGAGGATCATATTGGAGGTATTTCAGGATCATATTGTCTCAAATATCAATGGGAAAGAGACTTTGTTCGTGATGTTTAAAACACTAACAAAGTTTCCTTAGAACAATAGTGACCACAGGAAGTTGGCACTCAAGGACAAGCTTTGAAGTATTAAGATGAAAAATAATGAAACAATTTTGCAGTGCCTGAGCAGGTTTACATAGCATCGTGATGGGCTTGGCAAGGTCAGTATTATTGTCCCTAAAGAAGATCTGGAAGCTCTATCCCTCTTGGGACTTCCCAAGAGCTAGCATAGTTATCAAGATTCAGTAAATGGTAGAGAGAAACTACCAAGTTGGGAGCGGTTATGGTTCGATCTAGTGCAGGAATAAATAAGGCAGAGAAACGGAGATGAGACTTCATCCAAGGTTTAGGATGAGGATTTGTGCCTTGGACTGAAAGATAAATAAATGGAAAGGGAAGAAAACCCAATCCAAAGTAGAATCTGGTCAAGAGAGGAAGAAGAAATACTTGTCCAAAATCAAGTGCTTTCAATATCATGAACTAGGACATTATGCCATGAAATGTCCACACAATAAGGTAAGCAAGAAGACCGCAAGAGGAGCAGTGGTTGAAGCCTTGGATTCATAGTTAGAACTTTATTTTACCCTCATTACATGCATGGAAAGCACAGTGATGGGTAGTGTGTGGTATCTCGACAGTGGTGCCTCACTCCACATGACAGGAAACAAATAATTTTTCAGTGAGTTGGAGGCGAAGGATCTCCATATGCACATCAAGATGGGAGATGATGGAAGGTATAGGGTGACCGACAATGGTATTGTTACTTTTCAAAGGGATTTTGGCTCCCCTCTCAAGCTCAAGGATGCGATGTATGTACTGGGTCTGAAGAAGAATCTAGTTTCCATCACGGTGTTGAAAGACCATGGCTATGATGTGATATTTAGCAAAAGGAAGGATTTATTGAGACATATAGCCACGGGACAAGTGAAGCAGATCGAGGTTTGAGTGAAGAACCTCCAAAAATTAGATGTGGAATATTTTGCAGCATTGAGCACAAAAGCAGAGAAGGTGCAGAGCCGAGATGTTGGTGAATTATGGCATAGAATACTTGTCATTTTGCATCATGGCACTTTGAAGATCATGCAATAGATTTATATAGGCCTTCCCAATGGAGCACAAAAATAGCGGGATACATGAAACAGGTGTACATTGGGGAAGTACACAAAATCCACCTTCAATGATTGGGACAGTAGGGCGCATGCAATCCTTGAAGGATCCACTTTGATATATGTGGACCTTTCTCGACAACCTTCACTTTCAAGCATAGGTATTATGTTATATTTGTGGATGATTTCTCATGAAAGTGTTAGATCTAGTTCATGTAGAATAAATACCAGACATTATCCAAATTTATTGAGTTTAAATCACCTGTTGAGAAAGAGACTGGTAAGAAAGTGAAGGCTCTCAGAATTGGTAATGGTGGTGATACATGTTGAATGAGTTTAAAAATTTATGTTCAAAGGAAGGCATTCGATGGGAGTTGAAAGCACCTCATAACCCACAACAGAATGGGGTGGTTGAGAGGAAGAACATAAGTATTATGGGAGCATCTCGGGCGATGTTGCATGACCAAACCCTACCTCTACACTTGTGGGCTTCAGTCTGTTTGCAGAATAGGAGTCCTCATAGGATTCTTGGCATGAGTACACCAGAGGAAGATTTTTCATGGAAGAAACTAGATGTGTCACACTTCAGGATCTTTGGATCATTAGTTTACTATCATGTCTCCAAGGAAGCAAGGAAAAAGCTAGAGATGACATCAGAGTTGGGCATATTTGTGGGGTACACTGATACACCTCACAACTATCATGTGTATTTTCCATCTCTCAGGATGATAGTGGTCAGAAGAGATGTGAAATTTGATGAAGAAAAGGCAATGAGGTGTGCTCTTAAGAACCTCAGTAAGTTGTGGAGAAGCCACGAGCAAAGGAGGAGAGAGTGGATACATCGACTCAAGCAAATACATCCAGAGAAGGAAGGAAGTGGACCAGGGAAGATGAATGATTATTGCAAGATACTAGGGAGAATGTGGGAGCATCCACATCGCAACGTAGGAAGAGAAGGTCACTGGATCGGTACATTGGCTAGATGGCTCTAATGAGTGAGCTAGTAGAGACAGAGTCATTCTCATTCGAGGAAGTTGTAGATCAACCAGTATGGGTTCATGCTATGGTAGAGGAATATGATTCCATTGTCAGAAACAATGTTTCGGAAGTGGTCCCAAGACCAGTAGAGAAATCAGTGGTTAGCTTGATATGGATTTACAAGGTAAAGCATACATCATATGAGAGCATAGAGAAACACAAGGCCAGATTTGTGGCCAAGGGGTTCTCTCAGATGGAGGGAATTGACTATGAGGAGACCTTTTCTCCAATAACAAGGTAATCATCCATCAAGTCAATTCTAGCACTGTCAGCACAAATGGGGTGGAAGATCCACTAGATGGATGTGAAGACAACATTCCTTTTTGGAGTTATTGAGGAGGAGGTGTATATTGAGCAGCTAGATGGGTTTGATACTTTCAACAGAGAGTCGCATGTGTGTAGACTCAAGCGAGCATTGTATGGACTCAAACAATCACCTCATGCTGGCTATACCAAGATCAACAACTATCTCACCGGTTTGGGCTTCACCAAAAGTGAAGCAGGTGCAAACACCTTTATCACATTGTCGTAGAAGATAAATTATTGATTATTATTTTATATGTCAATTACTTGATCCTTACTGGTGTTGAGAAGTTGATCATATCTTGCAAGGAGGGCCTTACAAGAGAGTTCGAGATGAAGGGCATGGGACTCGTGCATTATTTTCTCAGTTTGGAAGTATGGAAAGGAGATGGGGAACTATTTGTCTCTCAAGGTAAGTATGCCAACGTGATACTGAAGAAGTTCTGCATGGAGAGTAGCGAACCCATGGATACTCCCCTAGCATGTAACTAGAGGAAAGAGGATGCCACTTCAGGTGAGGAAGTGGAGGCTACCATTTACATGCATCTTGTGGGTTCACACATGTATTTCACGAACACGCGACCAGACATGTGTTATGTAGTTAAACAAAATAGTTAAGCCATGGTTAATCCAACCAAACTATATTGGAAGGAAGCAAAGCATGTGTTGAGATACCTCAGAGGCACTACTCAGTTTGGTCTTTGGTACAAATGAACAAAGGGAGTGAAGTTGCAAGGCTTCAAAGATGCAGATTAGGTAGGGAGTCCATCAGACAAGAAGAGAAATTTAGGAGGATTTTTTATTGTTGGGTTAGTGGAAGTTTCTTAGTACAGCAAGAAGCAGAGATCTATGGCACTCAACTTAGTAGAAGCAGAGTACATGGTTGCAAGTCAAGCAGCATGTGAGGCTATCTGGATGAGAAAGATTATTGTTGGGTTATTTAGTCATAATATGGATTCTACAGTGATTTACTATGACAATTAGAGTTATATAAAACTCCCTGAGAATACATTATTTCATGATCGTTCCAAGCATATCGACATCCGGTATCACCATCTACAATATTGTGTGGAGAGGCGGATTATATTCTTGTATTACATTCTGCCAGAGGAACAAGATGCAATGTTTTTACAAAGGCTTTGTCATGAGGAAAATTTGAGTTCCATAGAAGCAGGATTGGGGTATATGATAATCCTTTTCTTTCTAAGAGGGAGTGTTAAAAATGCAGCAAGAAATTCTTAATTTAATTTTCCCTTAATTAAATTAGGAGAAATTCGAATTTTAATTTTAGCATAATACTTGGAGGTAGTTAACTGAGGTGACATGGCTCTTGTCACTCAGTTAACTCAGTAAATTCGAGTTGGATACACTTGAGTTCATTTCTACATGATTGATTTCTAATTTGTAGAAATATATTTCAGTTAATTTGAGTTATTGTCAGTGTAACTAGTTCCAACTGTCAGTAGAACTAGTGGATGCTCAATCAAGGGTGTGTAACTTTTTTCACACTAAGTGATCATCCAATTAACTGATAAATCAGCCCAAAATAATTGTTGCATGCTGAGAATTTGATTTACCTAGTTGATATTGGAGTTCAAGGGCATTGTACTATCAGTTGTAAATTATTCCAAGTTGTACAGGTCATGCATGCAATAAGAGAAGGACCTATAGGAATTGCGCAATCCAGATTGAGGAATTTCCTGATTAATAGGGGCTAATTCCTTGAGGAACAACGCAAGGAAATAGGAGCTTGGAGTCTTGGAAAATTGGCTAAGTATTGGCCAAGGTCATTCAGTTAGGCAGAGGATAGAAGATACAGGTGTAGGTTGAGCTCAAGCTTGAGCAGAGCATATTGTATTCATCCATATTGTTTGATTAATGAAATATAGATAGTAAGGGGTTTTGAATAGTTGCTTTCCCCTAGATAAATATCTTTGTATGTGTGTTAAATCTTGATGCATGTTAATGTTTTGTGTTCTCGATCGTGAATTTTCTTCCACGAATGAGTAGAGTAGCTTCTAGTCTTGTGATTTGGTAAATTTCATGAGTAGTTTAGAATTTACACTTTAATTTCTACATTTAAATCGAGGATATTGGCTACTTTTAAACCATAAGATAATAGTTTGAATGTTGGTTGGTTTTTCCTTTGTTGTAGTTTTCAAGGCAAATCATGTGCATTGTTACTATTTCTGTAATTGACTTTTAATTATTTTCTTCTCATGTCAATTTAATTATTAACATGTATTGTGTCTTTTTGATGAACATAGTTTTCATTTCACCCATAGTCCATGTATAAGCATCGTAGAATAATGGGTAATTCCTTGTAACATATTTGCCAATAGTAAGTCAAGAAATTTCCTTAAGAAATTTCCACATTTTCCCCATCCAATTAGCATAAATAACTTAAGGTCTTTCCTGTATATGTGTAATCTACAATGACATACATTATTGAGCACCAAACACATAGGCTCAACTTACTTTCTTTGGAAACTTGACTATACTGAGAGATTGGTGGGTGATTTAGTATAGTACATTCATGGTCATCGAACTATTAAATTAGCAATATTACATCGTATGAAAATCATATTTAAAATGTAAACAACATTCAATTATAACATAAGAATCATCACACAAAAGAAACACATGTGGACACCAGATATAAGTGGAAACCCATAAAGGGGAAAACCATGAATTTGTTGTCATTGTGATGTAAAGGCAAGCTCCTATTTCATTTATTACATCAGATTTTGGAGGTTCCAGTCTCTTGGCTATTTTGTGAGATATAATTTGTTGGGAAGCTCCTACTACCTCTTTTACATTAATTTTATATAGGTTTCTACCTATAGGAGGCTTCTACCTCAATTTACGTCTGAAAGCTACTACTTGGTAGGAAGCTCCTACTCCCTTTTCTACAGGCTCCAAACTGCTCTTTTTCAGGCTACTACCTGAAAGGATAAAAAAAATCCCCTGATACATAAAAGATTTAGTATGTTGGTTTACCTATTATTTAATTTTGCATACCTCCGTATATTTGTCGTTGCCTTCTCTTCTTCAAATTTGCTTCACATATTCTCTTCTTCTTTCTCTCTTTACTAGGAAATGCACAAACAAGGTCTCGCAACAACTCTTTCAATTCACAAACTAACCAACCACTTTTCCATCCAAAAGTGTGTCTTTTTATAAACAAAATTTTTTGATTGTTAGTATTCCATGCAAGAATATGAAGTGAAAAAATTGCCTCTTTGTATTCCACCTGCTCATTTCACATTTTTTCATATTTTGAATATCAAAAAAATTCAAATTAACTTCAAATTATTCAAACATAGATTATCATAAGCCAACTTTAATGATTAAAAAATCCAAAACCTGAATTTTTCTTTATACATGCTAAAATACATGGACAGTGGTTACCCACTGTCAATATGGGTTGTATACATTTATAATAAATTGTCAATATAAGTTACAGACATTGATAGCTAAGCTTAAACCTGCATTTGTTCTCTGAATTAGGAAAAAATAAAAAATTCTTCGCCCAGACTAGAAACCATTTACATCACAACTTCTTAAAGCACCTCTACAACGTACTCTATCAACATCATCAACTCAACGAATTCACATTTTTTTAACAAAACATATGCAAGCATTTACATCAAAACACCATAGTATTTGCACTTGAGGCAAGAATACCTCTCAGAATCAATCAATCAACTTCATATGAGAAATTCATACATACTCAATCATTAACATACCCATTATAGCATAGTAGACATAACAAGCATACCATCAATTGACGCCATTTTCCATCAATGGAAACTTTGCTAACAACCTTTCCCAAAGGCAATCTTGCTTTAGAAAGGCTCAAACTAGACCACCAAAAAAAAAAAAAAACAAAAACAAAAACAAAAACAAAAAAACAAACAAACAAACAAACAAAAACAAACAAACAAACAAACAAACAAAAAAACAAAAAACAAACAAACAAAAAAACAAAACAAAAAACAAAAACAAAAAACAAAACAAAAAACAAAAAAACAAAAAAATGAAAATTTAGTATGTGGAACTTATAGATGAACGCATTAGTTACTTAACTTCCTTTCTTGTAGCCTCTTAACCATAAGAGTTCTACAATTACAAGGAAAAATATAACAAAGAATTTAAAAATTAATGGAAACTTTGTATAATTTATCTCACTAAAAAATTTTGACATATCTCCATTGTATGTAATTATACATTTGTTCAAATCTATTATAAGACAGCAAAAGTGACCTAGTTAAACCCAAAATAAATAGACTTAAATTAGTATACACACTCACACAATAGACTCAACTTATCATCAAATATGACATCAAAATGAAATATTTACCAAACATTTTCTAGAACCTAAACAACAATAGGTCGTTAAATACAAACACAATCTACATTAAAATGGATGAAGCTTTATTGTTGGTTCAGTTATGGACCGAGTCATGGTTAAAACTGTAAACTTGGTCAGAGTCAAAGGGGATTGTTTTTGTAGCATTATTCTCAAGTGATTCTAAATAATATAATGACATTGATTAAACATCTAGTGGCATCAACCAAAAGGCCATCCTCTAAAGACTCAAGTTTAACTTAAAGACATGAAGAAGAGCACATATTCAAATTTATCCTCAATTCACAATATAAGAAAATTATCATCAATATATGATAAGAAAATATAATATCTACCAAACGCACACAAAAACCTAAACCCCTTTTTCATGTTAACCGCAAACACAATTCGTATCAAAATAGAATAATTTTATGGCCAATCTAGTTACCATTATTCCGAGATCCAAGAAAATTACCAACCCTCCTATAATTTCAATGGCCACAACGCCAATGAGGTGCACTCTGATAATAAAGGTAGTCTAAGTGTTGAGAATCACTATGTGGAAATATTGTTTGGGGGGGGATGGTGGGGGTGGTGGTTGGGTGAATCCATTTTGTTTCATTTTTATATTATACTAATTAATATTTTTACCACAAGTTAAACCATAATACAAGAAGTAGAATGAAAGATAATTTTATTAATGAACATGGTGAGGACTCCAATCCTCTTTTACAAAAATTTAGGCTCCAACATGTACAAAAAAATATCTAACTTCTTCAAGGATCCAACCTTGAATGAAGGCTCCAATCCTCTCAACAAATCCAACCACCAACTTGGTCAAAATTAGGACTCCAATTCTCTTAGGCTTCAACCTTTCCAAATGCCTCAAATAAACTTCTTCAAGATGTCTTCAAAAAGGATTTCCAAAGTTGGCTCCAATACACTTCAAAAGAGGTATCCAATATATTCTCCAATTCTACTCCAAGAATGCTTCAATCCCGCTTCAACAAAGGATTCCAATGCTACTACAAATGGTCTCCAAGAAAAGGAATTCTTCAAAATATGGTTCAAACCTTTCTCCAAAATTTTACTTTAGCAAGTCTTCAAGAATGCTTCAAAATTTGCTTTAAAATGGTCTTCAAAAATGCACAAAGATGCCTCCAAAGTATGAACATAAATTTGTACCAAAGTATGCCTGAAATCTAAGTCACGAGTGAGATAAAACCAAAGATAAAGAAGAGCTAAATTTGCTTGTTATTACATAGAAAAATTATGCAACATGGTATGACTTCTGCTTCTGGTTGCAGGGCCGAAATACCACAAGTCAAGTTACAGGTATAAAGTCTACAATAGGGCCAAGGTATGCTATAAGGCTGAGGTCTGTTACATGCTTAATTTACTATGTCAGGGCTGAACAACAAGTTGAATTTCATATTGTCAAGAGGGAGAAATATGTGCCTTGCCACAAGTCTGAAATAGGTTGAGTTTTAGGCCAAATTTTGTGCCACGTAGAAGCCAAAGTAGTATACCAAGGATAGTTCCAATTTTTCTCCAGAAGATGTCATGAAAGAGGTCAAATTCCAACAAAACATAGCTTCAAAAACTGATTAGAAAAAAATCACTAAGAATTCTTAATAAAAAAAGATAGAAAACCAAGTTTTTCTCCTTCAAACAGCTCATAGGTTCATGACATATGAACCTTTTTACTTATCCTTTAGGTTTGAATCCTTCTTGCCTTGTCTTCATCAAGCTAATGTGACTGAATTAGGGAGAATAATGGCATTTATTTATACTAATTCAACCACACACCGAACCGACATGTATTTTGGGGAGGGGGCTGACTTGTTCTTAAGTTTGCATACTTAATAGAGGTCAAAAACAAGTATTTTTGACTTGAAAAAATAATTTATGCTCCGTGGAGAGAAGTTAGGAGTCTTGAAAATGCTCTTTGGAAAGGGCTTAAAGTTCTCTTCAATCCTATGCAATTATTTTATTCAGTTAATCATCCTTTGACATCAATAACAATTTATTTCTCCAACAATCTCCTACTTTGTTATTGATGGGAACACTCCTTCGTGCTACTCCCCCTGTCATTGTGCTACTCCCCTTATCATGGTACTTCTACCCCTGACATCAACATGTTACTCCCCCTATCATTTTCTTCCCCTTTGACATCAATAACAAAGGTATTATCTAATGGGATGTAAGAGAGACGATCCCCGTCTTTTGATGAAGATATTCAAATGCTTCTTTGGGTAGGGGTTTTGTGAAGATGTCTGCAATTTTTGCCTTAGTGTTGGAATATTCCATTTTGATGTTCTTCTCTACAACTTGTTCTTGAAGGAAGTGGTACATGATTGTAATATGTTTTTCCTTTTAATACATGAAAAGATTTTTTGAGATATTGATTACGTTGGTAATGTCACAACAGATGGTGATAGGCTGACTTGTTTGTATTTTGACATCATTCAAGGCTTCCTTCATCCATAGGATTGTTGTGCAATAGTCCGCAACTTCTATATACACTGCTTCAATGGTGGATAGATATATAGGTGATTGTTTCTTACTTAACCACGATACAATACAATCTCCTAGGAAAAATGCATTCTCATGAGTGTTCTTTTGATCATCAATTCTTCCTGCACATTCTGCATCAGTATATGTTGTCAAGGTAAGTTTTGTGCTCTTACAGTACCATTATCCAAAATCAAGAGTCCCCTTTAGATATTTGAATATTCTTTTCACAGCTTGCATGTGTGATTCCTTAGGGGATGAGTGGAATATTTCCACCATTCCTGCTATCTGCATGATGTATGGTCATGAAGTTTTCAGATATATAAGCCCTCCAATCATTGATATGTTTAGAGTTGCATCTACTGTAGGAGATTCATCATCCTTACTCAACTTGCAACCTATAATCATAGGTGTGTTTACAGCAGCACATTCTTCCATCCCAAATCATCTAAGCATCTCCTTGAGGTACTTTGTTTGTGTTATGAACATTCCAACATCGATTTAAGTTACTTAAAGTCCAAGAAACTAAGACAACTCTCCAATCATAAACATTTCAAATTCTTTTGACATATCTTGCGCAAGCTTTTGACCCATTTCATCATTGTTGTTGCCAAAAAATAGATCATCCACGTATACTAGTGTGATTAGCAAATTATCTTCATCTATCTTCATGTAAATATTGTTTCCTGCAACTTCTATTTTTAATCCTTGTTGTTGAAGATAATGATCAAGTCTATCATACCAAGCCCTTGGATCTTGTTTTAATCCATACAACGTTGTTTTTAATTTGCAAATGAAGTCTTTATTTTCTGACAATTCAAACCCTCCAGTTTGTTCCATCTATACTTCTTCTTTCAAAACTCCATTTAGAAAGGTTGACTTCACATCCATATAATATATTTTGAAGCCTTTTGACAAAGAAAATGCTAAAATATCTATATAGCCTCTAGTTTGGCAATGATATCGAAAGTTTATTCAAATTCAATTCCTTCAAATTTGAGTATATCCCTTGCACACCAATATTGCCTTGTTTCTGATTATTTTTCCTTTTTCATTCATATTTTTCTTAAACACCCACTTGGTTCCTATGACATTATTATCCTTTTGATGAGGTACTAGTTCCCATGTTCCATTCGTTTCAATTTGGTTCATCACCCCTTCCATTACTTTTATCCAATGTGGATCCCTACCTACTTGAGTGAAATTATTTGGTTCTATTATGGATAGCAAGGAAACACCATTCTTGTTTGGTGTGTTTATCATCGTTCTTCTTGTTTTTATACACGCGTCCATATCTTCGATAACCTGGTCTTTTGGATGGAGCTTTTGGACAAACTTGAAGGTTGTCTTGGATGGTGTTTGAGTTTGTTCTTTTGATTCCTGCTCTTCTTTTGCAAAAACTTCCTCTTGATCTACAAAGAGAGGATTCTCTTGATTTGATGGTTCTACTTCTCTTTCGGGAAGAGTCTCATCTAACTTTATAGCAATGCTTTCTACCACCTTCTGCAGACAATTGTTGTAGCATTTGTAGGCATTGCTTCTTAAAGAGTATCCAACAAAAATTCCTTCATCAACACGAGAATCAAACATTCCTAGTGAATTGTCATTAATCCTCATAAATAATTTGCTTCCAAATATTATGAAGTGATTCACCATAGCATGCCTTCCTTTCTATAATTTGTGTAGAGTTTTGTCACTATTTACCCATAGTTGTGCCTTGTTTATGATGTATATCGTTGCCCCAACTACCTCCCTCCAAAATTTATCATGTAAGTCAGCTTTCAATAACATTGTTCTTGCAGTCTCTTGTACATAAATGTTCTTTCTTTCTACCATGGCATTTTATTGTGGAGTCTGAGCAACAAAAATTTGCCTCTTGATTCCATATTTTTCATAGTGAATTCTCCTTAGGTAAATTCTCCACCTCTATATATTCTTAAGAATTTGATCTTCAAATCACTTTCATTTTCAATTATTGCTTTAAATGTTTAAAACAATATAGTTCTTCTAACTTATATCTTATGAAAGACACCCACATCATTCTAGTATAATTATCAATATATAATAGAAGGTACTTTTCTCCTTGTAGAGTTGGAGTTCTAATTGGATCACAGAGATCTGCATGAATGATTTACAGATGCGTCGATGTTGAACATTCCATTGATTTGAAGTTGGTCCTAGTTTGATTTCCATGTTGACATGGTACACAAATAGCATTTTCTAGTTTTGAGATTCTGGGGATATCTCTTACTACTTGAGTTTTATTAATATTCACCAAGTTATCAAAGCTTAAATGTCCCAAACATCGGCACCATAGCCAAATTTCACTTGATTAAATCATGTAACATTTTTCTTATTGAATGTCACTAAGGATGTATACATTATGTGTTGTTCTTACACCTATTCCTATCAGTTTTCCTATAGATTATACCCATATCTCACAGTCGTTGAAACAAAATATGAAATCACGTCCTTCATCGAAATTTGGCTAACACTCAGAAGATTATACTTGAGCCCTTCAACATATAGTGCATTTTCTTTGTTTCCCCTTGCCATTGATTAGACTCAATTGTGTCTTTTCCAACAATTTTAGCAGATCCATTATCTCCAAAGCTCACATTTATATCCTTTTATTTTCTTAATGAGATGAATTTTTTGTAGTCACCTTTCATGTGTCTAAAACATCCACTATCCACGTGCCATATATTTTCCTTTTTTTGAGCAGGTGAGGCTAGGTCGCACTTCTCAGTGGTAGATTTGTCAGTCTTCTTTCTCCATATTATTTGTTTTGGATTTAATGGGAAATTTTTTTCTTCATAATCTAGATTGTTGCATTTACCACATTCTAAACTCTACTTTAAAAGAGGGGCAAAAGAATTATAAGCCTTTACTTGATTTTGCCTCCTGATGTCAACAATCTAGTTTTGATGATTAGCCCTATATGCCTTTAAATGTTTTTCCTGATGACCAAACTTTTTGCAATAGAAACATTTGCCAAGAAAAATAGCTTGATACATGTTAGTGTAGTCTTGGCTTGATTGGATATTCCTTTCGTGAAGGGATTCTCATTTCTTGAATGAACTTTGTTTTCTAAATAGTTAGTAAGATGAGCTCCTTTAATAACGTCAACAAAACTTCTAGGATTTTCTTCATGATGACATTTGATGTCTCCTTGAGGATTGGAGGATTCTCTTGTATGGCCAAGTATAGATTTATCATGTGGTGGCCTTTGGAAGCTAAGTATGTTGTCAGAGGTTTGGGAACTCTTCAAATTCTTGTTGGCCTTGCCCAACTCTCTTCTTAAAGATACCACATATGCCTCCAATTTTCAACAAATCTCTTCCTTTTCCTTTAGTTTATTTCTCAACATTTCTTCTATTATTTTGGATTCTTCCTTATCAGTTTTGAGAGAGATAGCTTTCCATTCTTTTCCTAAGTTTATAATTTTTTTCTAAGGCATTGATTAAGAGTTCATCCATACTTGCTTCTTCTTCTTCTTCTTCTTCTATTTTTTTTGTTTTACTAAGGAGGTGATCCGGATTTAAACGGGAATGCAACAAATTATAAAGATAGCCATAAACATAGAGATGCAGCAGAAATAATACTTCATTTCATTAATGTAAAATACTGAAATATACTTACAAATAGGAAAGGAAATAAACCAACTAGGGCGATGGTAGCTTATCTCTGAGAAGAGATGTGGCGGCTACATGCCTCTGAACTGTCTTACAATGTGGCTCAAGGGCCTTTTTATTATTGAACAATAAGAGAAACCCTAAACAACCAAAACCCTAACCCGAGGAGATGTAACACCAAGAGTTTGTGGGTCCCGTTGGGGTGAGTTGGACAGCCAACTTCCCGGGGTCGCAAATTGGTCATATTATCTCTGTTTGACACACATGATAGCCCGTTGGAAAGATCTCTCCGAGGACTACGATGAAAAGATGATTTTATATAGAAAATTGCTGGCAGTAGATTTCCTAAAAAAACGTCGTTTAGGGACTCAAAACGGCTCTGAAAGTTTAGGACCCGAAAAACTGCTAAAAATAGTAAATTGTGCTATAATTAAGGAAACTGAAAAATTGAAAGAAGCACTGGTGTGGATCCAAGTGGAATTAGCGGGTGGCCACCAATATCCACCTGGATCAGGAAGCGAGCCATTGTGATTCAAAATATCCTTCTTCCAGTTATTAGGTTGATCTTAAAGAAGTTGTATCTGATACCAATTGTTGGAAATACTAAGAGGGGGGTGAATCAGTGTTAGATAGTTTTATTAATGAAGAGAGTGAAGAATCCAATCCTCTTTTACAAAAATTTAGGCTCCAACCTCTACAAAAAAATCTCTAGCTTCTTCAAGGCTCTAAACTTGAATGAGGACTCCAATCATCCTATACTCCAACCTTTACAAATATTTCAAAATCAACTTCTTCAAGATGTCTTCAAAAAGGATTTACAAGGTAAATTCCAAATACACTTCAAAATAGGTGTTCAAGATACTATCCAAGATGCTTCAAGATTCAACAAGGGCTTCCAAGGCTACTACTAATGGTCTACAAATGGTATCCAAGATATACTAATTAATATTTTTATCACAAGTTAAACCATAACACAAGAAGTAGAATGAAAGATAATTTTATTAATGAACATGGTGAGGACTCCAATCCTCTTTTACAAAAATTCAAGCTCCAACATGTACAAAAAAATATCTAACTTCTTCAAGGATCCAACCTTGAATGAAGGCTCCAATCCTCTCAACAAATCCAACCACCAACTTGGTCAAAATTAGGACTCCAATCCTCCTAGGCTTCAACCTTTCCAAATGCCTCAAATAAACTTCTTCAAGATGTATTCAAAAAGGATTTCCAAAGTTGGCTCCAAATACACTTCAAAAGAGGTATCCAATATATTCTTCAATTCTACTCCAAGAATGCTTCAATCCCGCTTCAACAAAGAATTCCAATGCTACTACAAATGGTCTCCAAGAAAAGGAATTCTTCAAAATATGGTTCAAATCTTTCTCCAAAATTTTACTTTAGCAAGTCTTCAAGAATGCTTTAAACAGGTCTTCAAAAATGCACAAAGATGCCTCCAAAGTATGAAAATAAATTTGTACCAAAGTATGCCTGAAATCTAAGTCACGAGTGAGATGAAACCAAAGATAAAGAAGAGCTAAGTCTGCTCGTTATTACATGGAAAAAATTATGCGACATGGTATGACTTCTGCTTTTGGTTGCAGGGCCGAAATACCACAAGTCAAGTTACAGGTATAAGGCCTACAATAGGGCCAAGGTATGCTACAAGGCCGAGGTGTGTTACATGCTTAATTTATTATGTCAGGGCAGAACAACAAGTTGAATTTCATATTGTCAAGAGGGAGAAATATGTGCCTTGCCACAAGTCTGAAATAGGTTGAGTTTTAGGCTAAATTTTGTGCCACGTAGAAGCCAACGTAGTATACCAAGGATAGTTCCAATTTTTCTCCAAAAGATGTCACGAAAGAGGTCAAATTCCAACAAAACATAGCTTCAAAACTGATTAGAAAAAAACCACTAAGAATCCTTAATCAAAACAAAGATAGAAAACCAAGTTTTGCTCCTTCAAACAGCTCATAGGTTCATGAGATATGAACCTTTTTACTTATCCTTTAGGTTTGAATCCTTCTTGCCTTGTCTTCATCAAGCTAATGTGACTGAATTAGGGAGAATAATGGCATTTATTTATACTAATTCAACCACACACTAAACTGACATGTATTTTGGGGAGGGGGTTGACTTGTTCTTAAGTTTGCAAACTTAACAGAGGTCAAAAACAAGTATTTTTGACTTGAAAAAATAATTTATCCTCAGTGGAGAGAAGTTAGGAGTCTTGAAAATGCTCTTTGGAAAGGGCTTAAAGTTCTCTTCAATCCTATGCAATTGTTTTATTCAGTTAATCATCCTTTGACATCAATAACAATTTATTTCTCCAACAATCTCCTACTTTGTTATTGATGGGAACACTCCTTCGTGCTACTCCCCCTGTCATTGTGCCACTCCCCTTATCATGGTACTTCTACCCTCGACATCAACATGTTACTCCCCCTATCGTTTTCTCCCCCTTTGACAATAATAACAAAGGTATTCTCTAATGGGATGCAAGAGAGACGATCCCTGTCTTTTGATGAAGATATTCAAATGCTTCTTTGGGTAGGGGTTTTGTGAAGATGTCTACAATTTTCGCCTTAGTGTTGGAATATTCAATTTTGATGTTCTGCTCTACAAATTGTTCTTGAAGGAAGTGGTACATGATTGTAATATGTTTTGTCTTTGAATACATGAAAAGATTTTTTGAGATATTGATTACGTTGGTAATGTCACAACAGATGGTGATAGGCTGACTTGTTTCTATTTTGACATCATTTAAGGCTTCCTTCATCCATAGGATTGTTGTGCAACAGTCCGCAACTTCTATATACACTGCTTCAATGGTGGATAGATACATAGATGATTGTTTCTTACTTAACCACAATACAATACAATCTCCTAGGAAAAATGCATTCTCACGAGTGTTCTTTTGATCATCAATTCTTCCTACACATTCTGCATCGGTATATGTTGTCAAAGTAATTTTTTTGCTCTTACAGTACCATTATCCAAAATCAAGAGTCCCCTTTAGATATTTGAATATTCTTTTCACAGCTTGCATGTGTGATTCCTTAGGGGATGAGTGGAATATTTCCACCATTCCTGTTGTCTACATGATGTATGGTCGTGAATTTGTCAGATATATCAGCCCTACAATCATTGATATGTATAGAGTTTCATCTATTGTAGGGGATTCATCATCCTTACTCAACTTGCAACCTATAACCATAGGTGTGTTTACAACATCACATTCTTCCATCCCAAATCGTCTAAGCATCTCCTTGAGGTACTTTCTTCGTGTTATGAACATTCCAACATCGATTTAAGTTACTTAAATTCCAAGAAACTAAGACAACTCTCCAATCATAAACATTTCAAATTCTTTTGACATATCTTGCTCAAGTTTTTAACCCATTTCATCATTGTTGTTGCCAAAAAATAGATCATCCACGTATACTAGTGTGATTAGAAAATTATCTTCATCCATCTTCATGTAAATATTGTTTCCTGAAACTTCTATTTTTAATCCTTTTTGTTGAATATAATGATCAATTCTATCATACCAAGCCCTTGGATCTTGTTTTAATCCATACAAGGTTGTTTTTAATTTGCAAATGAAGTCTTTGTTTTTTGACAATTCAAACCCTCTAGTTTGTTCAATCTATACTTCTTCTTTCAAAACTCCATTTAGAAAGGTTGACTTCACATCCACATAATATATTTTGAAGCCTTTTGACAAAGAAAATGCTAAAATATATGTATAGCCTCTAGCCTGGCAATGAAATCGAAAGTTTATTCAAATTCAATTCCTTCAAATTTGAGTATATCCCTTGCACACCAATATTGCCTTGTTTCTGATTATTTTTCCTTCTTCATTCATTTTTTTCTTAAACACCCACTTGGTTCCTATGACATTATTATCCTTTGGATGAGGTACTAGTTCCCATGTTCCATTCTTTTCAATTTGGTTCATCACCCCTTCCATTGCTTTCATCCAATGTGGATCCCTACCTACTTGAGTGAAATTATTTGGTTCTATTATGGATAGCAAGGAAACGTCATTCCTATTTGGTGTGTTTATCATCATTCTTCTTGTTTTTATACACGCGTCCATATCTTCGGTAACCTGGTCTTTAGGATGGAGCTTTTGGACAAACTTGAAGGTTGTCTTAGATGGTGCTTGAGTTTGTTCTTTTGATTCTTGCTCTTCTTTTGCAAAACCTTCCTCTTGATCTACAAAGATAGGATACTCTTGATTTGATGGTTCTACTTCTCTTTCAAGAAGAGTCTCGTCTAACTTTATAGCAATGCTTTCTACCACCTTTTGCAGACAATTGTTGTAGCATTTGTAGGCCTTGCTTCTTAAAGAATATCCAACAAAAATTCCTTCATCAACACGAGAATCAAACATGCCTAGTGAATTGTCATTGATCCTCATAAATAATTTGCTTCCAAATATTATGAAGTGATTCACCGTAGCATGCCTTCCTTTCTATAATTTGTATAGAGTTTTGTCACTATTTACCCATAGTTGTGCCTTGTTTATCAAGTATCTTGTTGCCCCAACTACTTCCCTCCAAAATTTATCATGTAAGTCAGCGTCCAATAGCATTGTTCTTGCAGTGTCTTGTACATAAATGTTCTTTCTTTCTATCACTGCATTTTGTTGTGGAGTCCGAGTAACAAAAATTTGCCTCTTGATTCCATGTTTTTCATAGTGAATTCTCCTTAGGTAAATTCTCCACCTCTATATCTTCTTAAGCATTTGATCTTCAAATCACTTTCATTTTCAATTATTTCTTTAAATGTTTAAAACAATATAGTTCTTCTAACTTACATCTTATGAAAGACACCCACATAATTCTAGTATAATTATCAATATATAATAAAAGGTACTTTTCTCCTTATAGAGTTGGAGTTTTGATTGGATCACAGAGATCTGCATGAATGATTTACATATGCATCGATGTCGAACATTCCTTTGATTTGAATTTGGTCCTGGTTTGATTTCCATGTTGACATGGTACACAAATAGCATTTTCTGGTTTTGAGATTCTGGGGATATCTCTTATTGCTTGAGTTTTATTAATATTCACCAAGTTATCAAAGCTTAAATGTCCCAAACATCGGCACCATAGCCAAATTTCACTTGATTAAATCATTTAACTTTTTTCTTATTGAATGTCACTAAGGATGTATATGTTATGTGTTGTTCTTACACCTATTCCTATCATTTTTCCTATAGATTATACCCATATCTCACAGTCGTTGGAACAAAAGATGAAATCACGTCCTTCATCGAAATTTGGCTAACACTCAGAAGATTATACTTGAGCCCTTCAACATATAGTGCATTTTCTTTGTTTCCCCTTGCCATTGATTAGACTCATTGTGCCTTTTCCAATAATTTTAGCAGATCCATTATCTCCAAAGCTCACATTTCTATCCTTTTATTTTCTTAATGAGATGAATTTTTTCTAGTCACCTTTCATGTGTCTAAAACATCCACTATCCACGTACCATATATTTTCCTTTTTTTGAGCAGGTGAGGCTAGGTCGCACTTCTCAGTGGTAGATTTGTCAGTCTTCTTTCTCCATATTATTTGTTTTGGATTTAATGGGAAATTTTTTTCTTCATAATCTAGATTGTTGCATTTCCTACATTCTAAACTCTACTTTAAAAGAGGGACAAAAGAATTATAAGCCTTTACTTGATTTTGCCTCCTGATGTCAACAATCTTGTTTTGATGATTAGCCCTATATGCCTTTAAATGTTTTTCTTGATGACCAAAATTTTTGCAATAGAAACATTTGTCAAGAAAAATAGCTTGATACATGTTAGTGTAGTCTTGTCTTGATTGGAAGGGATTCTCATTTCTTGAATGAACTTTGTTTTCTAAATAGTTAGTGAGATGAGGTCCTTTAACAACGTCAACAAAACTTCTAGGCTTTTCTTCATGATGACATTTGGTGTCTCCTTGAGGATTGGAGGATTCTCTTGTATGGCCAAGTATATATTTATCATGTGGTGGCCTTTGGAAGCTAAGTATGTTGTCCAAGGTTTGGGAACTCTTCAAATTCTTGTTGGCCTTGTCCAACTCTCTTCTTAAAGATACCGCATATGCCTCCAATTTTCAACAAATCTCTTCCTTTTCCTTTAGTTTATTTCTCAACATTTCTTCTATTATTTTGGATTCTTCCTTCTCAGTTTTGAGAGAGATAGCTTTCCATTCTTTTCCTAAGTTTATAATTTTTTTTCTAAGGCACTGATCAAGAGTTCATCCATACTTGCTTCTTCTTCTTCTTCTTCTTCTTCTATTATTTTGTTTCATTAAGGAGGGGAGCCATTGTGATTCAAAATATCCTTCTTCCATTTGTTAGGTTGATCTTAAAGAAGTTGGATCTGATACCAGTTGTTGGAAATACTAAGAGGGGGAGTGAATCAGTATTAGATAATCTTATTAATGAAGAGAGTGAGGAATCCAATCCTCTTTTACAAAAATTTAGGCTCCAACCTCTACAAAAAAATCTCTAGCTTCTTCAAGGCTCTAACTTGAATGAGGACTCCAAACCTCCTATACTCCAACCTTTCCAAATACTTCAAAATCAACTTCTTCAAGATGTCTTCAAAAAGGATTTACAAGGTAAATTCCAAATACACTTCAAAATAGGTGTTCAAGAAATTATCCAAGTATGCTTCAAGTCTACTTCAACAAGGGCTTCCAAGGCTACTACAAATGGTCTCCGAGACACTCCAGGGAATTCTTCAAAATTTGGTTCAAATCTTTCTCCAAACATTTAGTCTAGCAAATCTTCAAGAATTCTTCAAAAGTTGCTTCAAAAACGTCTTCAAGAATTCTTCAAAAGTTGCTTCAAAAAAGTCTTCAAAAATGCTCAAAGTTGCCTCCAAAGTATGAACTAAAATTATTATCAAAGTATGCTTGAAATATGAGTCACAAGTGGGTTGAAAATAGAGATAAAGAAGGGATGATTCTGCTCCTTATTACATGAAAAAAATTATGCCACAGGGCATGAGTTTTGCTCATGGTTGCAAGGTCGAAATACCATAGGTCGACTTACAGGTGTGAGGTCTGCAATAGTGCCAAGGTTTTCTATAAAGTTGAGCTTTGTTATAGGCATGCCATAGGACCGAACCACCTGTCAAATTTTAAACTATCAAGAGGGTGAAATATGTTCCTTTCCACAAGTCTGAAATAGGTTGAGTTTTAGGCCAAATTTTGTGCAATAAGGAGGTCAAAGTAGTACTCCAACACCAATACAAATAGTGAAAAATATGACATGTATTCATCAAATATTTGAATCATAGTCGTCATTTATGCAACGCATTTGAGATTTAATTTATGTCGGTGGGATTGTGTTGAATAGGCACCACTTTTTTTAGCGTTGGATATTCAACGGGAGAGACATCGAATATCTGATGCCAAACTAGGCCAAAAATGTCTTTGATCGTATGACATTTTGTGGTCTGTTATGCAACCAGCCCACAAAATATAAGAAAAGAGAGATCAACGACTTAAAAATTAGCCTCTTCGAGGGGGAAACTTCCTTTATATTACATAAATGAACAATTCTTGGATGATACAAATGATAAGGCCTCCTTGGTATATATAGGAGTCTAAGGGGTCACAATATAATCAAAGCCTACATAACAATAATAATGTAAGGGCACAATAATAGCAATAGTGAGCTTCTATGGGACACAACAATAACAATATGGGAAATACATGGGCACAAAAATAACAATAGGGGGCTACACTAGCAATAACAATAAGGGGGATACACTAGTATTATAGGGACCTAACATTCCCCTCTCCTTAAAAGAAAGTGTTATCTTCAATGCTTGAGTAGTTTCAGATGCTTTTTTAATAAAATTATAGTCCTCCCTTGTGGAATCTTCAGTGGGTAAGTTCTTCCACTTAATGAGATACTCTAAAATTAATTGATTTCGTAGCTATCAGGTTCTTGTTTTTGTGATTGCTTAAGGCTCAAATATGATTCTTCCTTCTTCGTTGAGTTCTAGAAACACTGTTTGAACTGGGAGCTTCTCACCGATAACCTTATTTAAACATGAAACATGGAAAATTAGGTGGACTCGGGAAGATGCAAGTAGCTCCAATTTGTATGCCATAGTACCAATATTTTGCAATGCCTTGTAAGGACCATAGTACATGGGTGATAATTTATTATCCTTCTTAGCTTGCTTGAGGGACATTTGTTTGTATTGTTGCAGTCATAAAAGTACCCAGACTCCTACATCAAAACTTATTTCACTGTGATGCAGATCTTCCTCTTGTTTCATTCGATTTTGCGACAGAGTGAGGTTATCCTTTAATAGTTGGAGAACTTCTTATTGATGCTCGATGTAATCTTCCACTGCTTGAACCTTATAATTTTTCCTTAAAGATGATGTGATGGATGGTGTATGATATCCATAAAGTGCCACAAATGGGGTCATTTTTGTTGCAGTGAGGAAGGAAGTGTTATACCACCATTCAGCTAGAGGTAACCCCTTGATCCATTGTGTTTGTTTATCAAATACAAAGCAACAAAGATATCCTTTGAAACATTTGTTCACTATCTCAGTTTTCTCGTCAGATTGAGGTTGATAAGATGAGTTATGAACTAATTGATTACCAAGATAAGCAAATAATTTCTTCAAAAAATTGCCAGTGAAAATGGGATCTCTGTCACTTACAATAATATTTGGGTTTCCATGTAGCTTTTGAATTGTTTCCATAAATGTAGTAGAAATTGTACAAGCTTTAAAAGGATGATATAATGCACAAAAGTGTGCATACTTGGTAAGTCTACGAACTACCACCATGATGATACTCTTTCCTTCAGACTTGGTTAAACCTATGATAAAATCCATTGAGACCTCTTCCCAACACTGACTCGGAATGGTGAAGGTTGTAACAAACCTAGGGTCTTAATTCTCTCAACTTTATTTTATTGGAAAACCAAACATTCTTCCACACACTTTTGAATATCATATTTAAGGCCATCCCAAAAAATTCCTTCTTCACCCTCTGGTAAGTTTTTTAAAATACTGAGTGCTCTCCTAAGTGGGAGGTATGGAATTCCAAAATTATATTTTGTTTGATTTGGGAAATCTTACAACGATATAATCGAGCTTTGTACCAATTAATCATTTTCTAGCTACATGTATCAGATGTATTGGGATCTTGCTGCAACTTTTGAAAGAGAGTCCACACCTCTTTGTCATTATATCCATTCATCCTTTACTTCAGTTACCTAATAAGGTTGGATAATAGAAATGGCACAAAGAAATTCTTTTACCTACTCTTCCTTTCTTGAGAGTGAAATTGCAACAACATTTTGCTTCCCTTTTTTGTATATGATTTCAAATTCATAACCCAACATATTTGTGACCCACTTATGTTTCTCTTCTGAAGATAATCTTTGTTCCGAAAATTATTTAAGACTATCATGATATGTCTTTGCCTTGAAGTGTCTTCCCATTAGGAAAGGTCATTGTTGCTTTAGTGCATGTAGTATTGCCAGCATTTCCTTCTCATGAATAAGTTTGTGTAAATACTTTCCTTTGATTGGACAACTTTCAAAAGCAATGGGTCTTCCTTATTATAGTAAAACAACACCAATTCCATTTCCTAAGGCATCACATTCCATAATAAAGGTTTTTTTGAAGTCTGGAGTAGCTAAGACTTGTGCTTGACACATTTCCTCTTTAATATGTTCAAAGGCCTTAGGTTCTTGTGGAGTCCAAAAAAATGCATCTTTCTTTAGTAATTTTGCTAGAGGTGTTACTATTCTCCCATAATTCTTAACAAACTTGTAGTAATACCCTCTCAACCTCAAAAATCCTCGAAGATGCTTTGTGGTTGTGGGGATTTTCCATCCCTTAATGGCTTTAATTTTGTTAGGGTCTAACTTAAGACCTTCATGAGATACAATATGACCCAAATATTCCACCTCTTGTACTCCAAATAAACATTTGGAGATTTTTGCATAATTGTTTCTCCTCCAATATTTTGAGCACCTGTCAACATGTTGAACATGATCCTTCCAAGAATTTATGTAGATTAGTATATCATTAAAAAATACTAACACAAATTTTCTAAGGAACGGTTTGAAAATGGAATTCATCAAACCTTGAAATGTGGAAGGTGCATTAGTAAGGCAAAAAGGCATAACCAAAAATTCATAATGACCCTCATGAGTTCTAAATGTTTTTTTTGGAATGTATTCGGTCTTCATTCTAATTTGATGATATCCTGAATGAAGATCTAACTTGGTGAAGTAAATTTCTCCATGTAATTCATCTAACAATTCATCAATGACAAGAATGTGAAATTTATCTTTAATAGTGATCTTGTTGAGCTCCCTATAATTCGGACACATATGCCATGATCCATCCCTCTTGTGCACCAATACTACTAGAGCATAGAAAGAAATTTGACTAGGTTTAATTATACCGACCTCTAACATTTCTGCAACCATGCGTTCAATTTCACTCTTCTGGCCATAGGGATATCTGTAAGGCCTGATGTTTGGAGGAACACTTCCTGGAATCAAATGAATACTATGATCATCATCACAAATAGGTGGGAGGCCTTTAGGAGTTTCAAATACCTTGGAATGATTGTCCATGACTTTTTGTACATCTAGAGAAATAGATGTGGAGAAATAGATGATTTTGATATTTGAACCTCAAGTGAGCATACTTGTGCAATTACGTCCCATTTCTCTTTCTTCAGAAGCTTTGTCATGCCATTAGAGCTTATTATATTTCCCGTTTTCCCTGCGATACCCCTTAATTCAACTTCCTTTCCTTTCCTTGTAGGTTTTGGAAGGCTATGAGCAGCAACACTTCCATATTTATAGTTGTGAGTGGTAGACTTCCTTGTTGCCATAATTTTTCTTTCAACTTTTCTTGCCACCCTGAATGCCTTCTCCAATGAATTAGGTTCCCAAAGACAAACCTCATGTTGGATGTTATCCTTTAAAGCCCCTATGAAGACATCAACCCTATGATCCTCTAGAATATCAGTTACCCCGCTATTTAATTTTTGGAAGTCCTCAATGTGCTCCGTCATTGAACCCTTTTGTTTGAGATTTATCAATTGGTTAAAGAAGGTGTTTCTCTTTATATCCTCATAATGTGTTATCATTTCCTCCGTAAAAATTGACCAAGTGACAAGTGTTTTACGAGAACAAATCCATTGATACCATACAAACTGATTGGGTTCTAAATATAAAGCTGCAATGTGTACCTTTTGTGTGTGTTGCACATCATGGAGATCAAAATATTGCTCCATTTGTAGTATCCATGTTACTAGATCGTGGCCATCAAACTTCCTCATATCTATCTTTTGAATGTGGTGGTTATTAAACCCAGCATTTGAGTCTCTAAAATCATAATTCATATTCCTTTTGTCTTCATCATGATTTTCATGGATTACCTTGTCACCACTGGGAAGCCTTTCTTCTAGCAACTTTGCCAAACCTTCCTTCAACCCTTCTATCTTGACATTCATCCTTCCCTCAACCCTTTTATCTTGACATTCATCATTGCTTCCATGCCTTCTTTTAAACCATCATTCAAAATTCCCATTTCCATTTTATACCATATATCTTAACATTCATCATGGCTTGAAATTCATTTTTTGTTACTTTTTGTGACAGCGGAATTTGGTGCACTTGGTCTCGTAATTTTGATATATCATGTTGCATTTCTTCCTCTTCTTCATGTTTCATAGAAGATATTTATGGTTTCTTACTAGGTGTTTCCATTTTTTTTGTTTTGAGGAATTTTTTAATCAAACAATTATATATATGCTTCACTATGCCCTTTGAATCACTTCAAACTGAATTTTCAAACAAAAGTTGTGCAAAATTTTAAAAAAATACACACCTTTTTCTTGCTTTTTAGGAGTTCTATATTGAAACTATTGAACCTATGTAATTTTGGATCTCCAAGGTCTAAAATTCCGTCATGTGGTAGCCCTCGAGCCTTATTTCCAACTTCATAATTCAAACCAAAATTGGATTCTTCAAGTTAATGTTATGCCCAAAATCCCACGATGAATTGATTATGGATTGGTTCAATAGAGGAAACTTGTAAGGAATGCCACGTGTCACTATTTCAACCTTTGGCCTTGAAAGAGATACACAAAAAATTAAATTCCGTGCACTTTCATGCTTTTCTTACAAAATTCAAATAGCTTGTAGATGAAGTTATAATTATTTTTCCAAGGTTACATATTTGAGACTGAATTTTGGAGCATGCAAAAACCCTAACTTCTTCGGACCATATCTCAAAAAGTATAGCAAACCAAGATCTAAATTTTTTACAGGAAGTTCATCAATATTTCAGCTCCACGTGTTCACAATTTCAATTCCTTAACCTTCGGAGAAAAAAATTATAACAAAAATTCCAACATGGCTTGTTTTTAGCAATGAAACACTAGAATCCAAACCTATGATACCAAATTTTATGCAACCAACTCACAAAGTAGAAGAAAAGATAGATAAACAACTTAAAAATTATCTTGTTTGAGGGGGAAACATCCTTTACATTACATAAATGAACAATTCTTGGATGCTACAAATGGTAAGATCTCCTTGGTATATATACGAGTCTAAGGGGTCACAATATAATGAGAGCCTACATAATAATAATAATGTAAGGGCACAACAATAGCAATAGTGGGATTCTATGGGGCACAACAATAACAATAGGGGGCGACACTAACAATAACAATAATAGGTATACACTAGTATTATAGGGACCTAACATGTTTGAATACCATGTGAAATGCATCACATAAAGGTCCCACAATTGCAACACATAAGTAACCTTGTATTTAGTTATTAGGATATTTTACCATTAGGATGGGAATCTTTCACTAGCCAGTGGGCTTATATGCTTTTCCTCTCTCTTTCCTATCAACATCAAGGGACTAAATAATGGTCTGGTTCTAGGTAAACTCCAATCGGCTCTGTGTCTATAGCTAGTCGTAGCTTTTCCCATGCATCACCCCTAGGAGCATGCGCTTATGCCAGATACTTATTTTGAGGTTTTTTCTTTACATTTCATTCATGGTACCCCAGGGGTGGTTTCGTTCAATCCAATAAGAATTCATCCATGAAAAGTAAGTCCACATGATAACATTCTATGACATATGTGGTCATCATATAAATCTCTATATTTATTTACAACTTTCCAAGCATTTATTTCATCTTTAGTTTTTTTTTTTTTCTATAGCATTGATTACAAACTCAATGAAGAAATATTTTGGAACCCCTCTATAAGTAAGCAATGTGATCAAATGTCTTGAAAGGGACGTTATGCTCATCTTATAGCTAGTTCCACATATTTCCAAGGAGTGGATACTTGGGTAGTGAACATAATTGTCATCTCTTTCAACTTTGATCATCGACTCTTGAAAATGGATCGTTTTACATGTCAATATTTTGTTAACAAGAAATGTTCCTTTGGTTGTATAGCCATTATAGAAAAGACGACACTGAATGAGCAAGGGGCAGACCTCTGGAATCAGATTGCTTAAATGTTTTCCTTCAAATACATTCTTTGGGCATTGTGAAGTCAAATATTCAAATATAAATACAATGATATCAATATGTATTAGAAGCTCTCCATTCAAGTCACAAACCTCCTTTTTATTCTCATCCAAACATGTTATATCTACCATACAAATAAAATTTACATCTGAGATATCACTTCAAAGGGAATGGTTTTTTAAAGAATCAATGTAAATCGAGCTATGTATTTCTTCAAACTCGCAACAGTATGTACATGCATAACAAGCATTGTGCTTAATGGATAGATTTGTTAAACAAAATGTATGTACTTTTTTTTATCTACTTATACAAATGAATCGGTGAAAACAAAGTAATATTTGACTGATGATGACATGGGATTTTCCTTTTTTCCTTGCCACCATCCTTGATTAAGTGCTATAGGGAGAAGGCGGGTCTAGGTCTTAATGCATGTGTGACAAGTGGTGTAGTTGGGTTTGTGCAATAAGAAACAAAGGCATCTCTGAACTGAGGGAGCTTAGGAAAGTGATGCGAGTAATGGCCATAGGCCCTCCAAGATAACTCATTGATTATTTCTTTCTTGTTTAGAGAGATCTTACTTATGATATATAGCAAGAATCTTGTCTATGTTCAGTCTAAAGCAACCTTATTGCCTCTATTTCTTCAAGTGAAGTTACCTACAGTTTTCCAAAGGTGAGATATAGTATGGTGACGAGGTGGGCATATGTCATGAATAGTTCTTGTACTATGGATGTAGAAAGGCGAAGGCATCGAAAGGGGTGAGGGTATGAGAGGCTCATTATAATGCCAACCAAGGTCAATGAAACCAGGAATGGTTTTTTTTTTTTTGTAAACAACAAATCATAGTAAATAAATGTGCTAGATCTCACAAATGCAACAACTTTTTACCTTAATTGTCATATATTAAGATAATTAACCCAAGCACACAATGACAAAAATCTAGTGTTATCTTACCTCAATTGGTGTCATCAATTCCAAACGCTTGACCCAACTTGATTCCCTTGTCTTCTTATTAAATTAATATCTACACAAGATAACAAGATTGTAATTCACTCAAAAGTGTCATTTCAATTCAGGTATTGTAAAACCTAGAATTAATAGGTACTAGAATGTACGAAGTCAATTTCTTCCTAAATCAAGCAAGTTCATAAAGCTTCCAATGTATTAGATACAAAAGTTATTTGTTACATAATATAAAATTGTAAATGAATTTAATGTGTGTAGTATTTATGTTGAAGGTATTAACTAAATAGAAATTGAACATGTAAGCAATGGGAAACACCACAAGGTCACAACTACATGTATCCCTCATCTTGTTACTCATGATATCAACCTTGTTCCATCTTATGACTTGATAATAAATAAAAACAAATAACACACCTTTGAATTACCGTTTCTCATACCTTCTTCCATCTATGGAAGTATGTTATTGCCAATGTGAAGAACTTTGTAAGCTGGAATTACCATGTTGTACAACATCTCCCTTTAAAATACAGAAGAAATTTCAAGTCAGTTCAAATATCTACCACTCATATGACCACAAATGCAGTAAGTAGTGTAGTGCATTATGCAGAAGCAAAAAGGCATAAACTTGAAAGTGACTTACCTTGAATGTTAAATGTGATGTTACCATTTTGAGTTATTTGCTTCTGATAGTTGTTCCACTTCAACATCCAAATTGGTACTAGTTGTCCTACACATATTCGTTAGACCAATGAGGAAAATTTATATTAAATTTGACCAAATAAAAAAATTTAATTGCATGAATAAATAATTAAAAGGACTTGAGCGCATGAATACCTGAATGAGATCCTCTCGGTTTCGAGAATAAATTATTGGAGTAGTTTAATCTCAGAGCAAACCTCCCTTCACTCGACAAAGTAGCAATGAAGTCAACATGGAATTTGTTGTTTCTCTATTGGGTCAATGGATTTTTGCTCCAATATTATCCAAATCCTAACTGATTCTCTACCAAACAAGGCCAACCACATGAATATGGAAGCTCTCATGGCCCTCTCTTCTCACATCATTCTCAATTCCCCAGTACCCAATCTATTTAATATATAGGAAATAATTGAAAGCAAGACATTAAGATACATATATAAAATAATAATAAATAAAATAAATAAAAAAAATAAAATAAAAATAAATAAATAAATAAAAATAAAAAAAAATAAAATAAAATAGCAAACATTTATTCATTCATTCATTCATAGATCCACAAAATATTTCATCTCAATAAATTTTGTCATAAAAAAATATGTTTACATAATATGAAACAAGGTCGTGTACATAAAGAAACATATAGAAATTATTCATTAACATATAACATTTATTCATTAACATATAACATTTATTCATTCATTAATCATAGACACAAAATACTTCATCTCAATAAATTTTATCATCAAAAATATGTTTTCATAATATAGTACGTGATGTTTCCAATGATATAACTAGTACAATCATTTCTTTTTCTTTTTCTCTTTCTTTTTCTTTTTCTTTATTTTTAACGGCTTAGTCGTGTATTCATGATGTTGTTGAGGCTACAGCAAGAGGGGTGGATCATCACCTGTAACAAGAAAGAAATGTTAAATTGATACTTTTTTGTTATTATTATTACAAGTATTTCATTAATAAAAACAACATTAGAGTTTTTTTTACCTCGTGCACTAGTCGACATTGTTGGAAAGGTTGCCATGTGCTCCTCTTCTGGTACAAGATCCTCATCTATAACACTTTCTTTCATTGAAATTTGTTCGTGATTTTTGTATGTTGTGGTGTGATGTCTCCAAAAAAAATCCTATATAAGAAAGAAAGAAAGAAAAAATCGATTAGATAATGTAAAAGTTAAAAAACAAACATTCATAATTGAACTTATGACATAAACAAAAATAAATAAAATAAATAAAAATAAATAAATAAATCACTTTAAAATATGGTTATTATCTGATATCTTTGAAGATGTCGGTTGAACATGTTGATCCTATCTTTAATCTCGAAACTTTTATTTCTAATGAAAATCAAACGAACAAGTTATTCACTCGTTCCAACCACCAAGTAATTGACTGTTACGATTGGGTCAAGAGAAATGAAAAACCCATCATCATCAAACCAATTAGGATCATTGTCGTCATGTCCCCCAAACTACATATTTCAACAAAAGAATATTTTTTTCAAATATCTAAACAAATAATCAGTCTCACATTAATTTATTTCATCGATTTAAATAAATAATCACCTACCTTATTTTCAAACGCACCAATATTTCTAAAATATATCTTCAACAAAAGAAAACATTTTATTTTCCTTTCGTAAACATTCCTAGAAGTGATGTTTAGACTCAAAAACAACCATTCAAATTAAGTGGGGAATGTTAGATGCATAATACTTTGGATTTGGTGTTGTTGTACATAATTCAAAGGCATGTGAAATGAACAATCTTCAGAAAGAACAATAGTCCCTCGTAGAATGTGAAGAAAGTAGCCACTTCCTTTTGTATATATGCATGCATTGAGTTACTGAACATCACAAAAATGAGTTATTCCTCTTCCCATCCTAATTTTCTTAGAATACATGGCACATACATTTCTATATGCCCTAGTGGATGTAAGACCTAATTGTCTCATCACTTTCAAAGGAATGACATTAGTTGTTGCTCCTAAATCTAGCTTATAGTTGTTCCTTCTCCCAACTTGAATGCCTTGTTTTCTTGTTAAATTAATATCTACACAAGATCAAAAGATTGCAATTCACTCAAAAGTGTCATTTTAATTCAAGTATTGTAAAACCTAGAATTAGTAAGTACTGGAATGTACAAAATTAAATTTCTTCCTAGCGCAAGCAAGTTCTCAAAGCTTCCAATATATTAGATACAAAGGTTCTTTGATGCATGATATAAAATTATAAACAATTTTAATGCTTGTAATATTTCTGTTTTGGCATTTATTTCATGATAAGAACACAAACAAGGTCGTTCTATTTTTTTCTAATGGAAAAAATGTAACTTGTTATTATAGTAAAAAGTTACATGTGCACATTCCATGAGGCATTCAATCTGTCATAAAAAAATGTGGTACTCAAAAAATTGGGCTCTAAATAAACAAGTACTTTCATTTATTATTCAGTCTCTTTAATTTTTTTAGGAATTTTGCAAGGACGTCTTGATCTTTCCCTTCAGCTGTTATGGGCTCTATATGCCTTGCTCTCGACTTGGTCATACATCTATACTCTCCAAGGTGGGTAGAGCATCAACTCCAATAATAAAGAAATGTTAAATTCATATTTATAGTTATTATTATTACAAGTGTTTTAATAATAAAAAGAGTAGTAGAGTGTTATTTACCTACTTCGGTACTGGAGGGGCACAAAATACTTTCAAACATGGCCATATGTTCGTCGTTTTCTCTGGCCTCATATTGTACATGATCTGAAGTATAAACAATAAAGGTTATAATTAGTACACCATTTGCATTTAAATATTTTTAAATGTAATCCACAAAACAATCTTTTATAACACATGAAATACCTCCAGTACTGATCTAAACACCAGTTTCAAGAGGCATTGCATCGCCGCTAGCCTCATGTGTTCTATATACATTTCTTTCCATATATTTCAATCAGGCACATTACTTTATGGCCAAAAATAATAACCAATATATTGTACAAGTAATAATTTATAAATTCTCTTTGTTTCTTTTATTTACTTGAGCATTACATTGGGTGTCGGAAGACTGTGAAGACACCAAGCTTGTCCTACATTCAACTACGGCTTAATAGTTGTGCTTGAAAGAAAGCTTGAGGTCTTCCTCCATGGGAGCCTCTTTGTATTGTGACCCCTGCAATTTTGCATGAGAACATGAATTTTTCTTCTTCCATGATATTAAATTAATATTGTTAAGAATTTATAATTTGGATGGAATTTTTTTATATATACTTACAATTTTTGCAGCCAATTTTGAGAAACCACCTGGGCCAAGATGATGTTCACCATGTTTAGCTACTCTATCCTTCGTGGCATTGGATCTATCTTGGCGCCTATTTGAAAATATTGAAAAACTTAATTAGATGTCGCAATGATGATAAAGCATCATAATTACATTATTAAAACTACCTCTTACCTTCCTAGTCTAGGTGGTGTATTCCCTTCTTTTTTAAGTGTCTTCTCATTTTCATCTACCACGATCGCTTTCCACTCCCTATCTGGAATCACTAGAGGGTTCTCATATGACCTAGTCCTTTCCAAATGATACCTATACTGGTCCCGCAAATGTTTTAAATGTAAGCTTGCCTTCGAGGTAACTCCAGTTTTGTTGAAGGTACCCTCACCGAACAGGCCAACCATACCGTTCATAAATTCATCCTTCAACTTGGAACTTTGGAATTTCCAGTTTGTGTGAATATTGGGCCAAAATATTTCCAAGGTTAGGTCATACAAATGCCCATAGAATACATTGTTTCCTGCAAAACGATATTACCATTGGTTTAAAATAATCATATACTATATGTTAATTTCAATTAGATTGTACTTAATATTTAAAACACTTCTTAAATACTTTGAAGTTTCTCTAATTTCGTGGGAACATGGTCATCATCTACCAAAAATGTAATCGGTAGTGTTCTCGTGCTAGTAACATGGGAAGATCCAGGAAAGCTCACTTCAAATTGTGCAATTGGATCATGCTCTACATCCACAGCATCATGTGCAGATCTTGGCATATGTTGTTTAGGGGGTGAAGATCCTATCATTTGTGGTTAAGCGGGTGTGTCGGTCTCAGTGACCGGTGCGTCACTCACAAGCGGAGCATTGGCGTTGCTACCAACACCAACCCCCATAGTCATAGCATGAGTATCACACTCACTCAAAAACTCATGTAAAATAAAGAGTTTTTTTTATAAAGGATGAGATAATTAAAATCATAAATAAATAAATGGGATAATTAAATGAGTTTCTCACCCCATAGTGATGAATTTGGCCCATCAAGGTTTTGATTTTTCCTCTTATCTCTTTTGTATGCAGCTTAATCAGAATTAAAGAACTAAGTTTCTTGTTTGATTTCATTTGAATCTCCTTTATTGTTTGGATTAGATTAGTGGACAAAAAAAATGCTTCTTCACTAAGCACTTCGTCAGGTGCATCTGTGGACTGCTATGAGGCTAGTGCCTCCCCCTTGTCACCCTATTTATCAAATAAGTGTAATTTGTAATTTTATTCCACCATCCTCACTTATAAACATTCAAAGATTTGAATTTTATGAAACATTTTAGATCAATAAAAATTTCCACTTTTTACATAAGAGGGGAAGTTTAGCCAGTTAAATACTTGCTGGTAAATATTATGATATCTTGAAATTTCATTATGAAACATTAAAAAAATCAAGCAATTCAATCATTATATTAATAAGAAAACCACTATTGACATATGTTTAAATTTATATAGAAACTTCACGTTATATCTTCGGCACTTGTATCAAAGAAAGAAAAAATATTTTTAGATGGAAGTCTAGGGTTACCTCTGGTCTAAAATTGCAATAAGTGATACAAGTTTCCTTGGAAAGGATGGAAGGCTAGAAGAGCCCTAAAGAGCATGCAAAATATTGATTTAGTATGGCAACATGGATAAAAGCATATGATAGTAACATGTTTAAAAGTTTACTTGGTTGAGCTGCTTGAAATCGTCTAGTCTTTTAAGAATAAAAAGCTTGGGGACCATTTTGCATAAATATTCATCCATATATTGTCTAACATTATGTTAGAGGAATTATTTTTGCTACTATGGATCATCGTGATCCTATAAGAGTCGTCATCTTGGAAGGCTCTTGGAAGAGGCATTATGACAGGATCAGTATATATTCCTTACTGTATAGAAACAATACTTTGAAAAGGATGAAGGAATGCATTCGGTCAAGTTGCAAGCTCTTTGTAAGATACAAATAATTAGATGACTGTATGAAAGATTAAGAATGCATGTTTAAAGTAACCTTTGGAATATAGGATTCATATAATCTTGTAAGGAAGGTTGGTCATATGCATAGTGAATCTTTCATTTAGTTATATGATGCCTAAAAAGATGAATTTGACTTACTCTAGAATGGATAAAATGATAAGACTTTCTCGCTAGAATAAATCACATGGTTATATTATTTTACGTACAATTACATTGATGTTTACCTATAGCGAGGTCAGTGCCCTTTTTCCATGACATATTAAAATGTTTCCTTAACTTACAATATGCGTAATAATATATTGTAGTAAATGGCAATCATAACACAATATACATTGCTTACAAGTTGGGTAAAATAGAATGAAAATTGCCCCCATAATAGCAACATTTGTATATATTTGATTCAATTTGTAACCAATGAGCAACTCTTCCACTGCAACTATTGATTTTATGGCACATATGAATACATGATTTCCTTCATGCCCCTCGAATATGCAAGCGGGTTGCTTATTTTTGGTCACGGTCCATGTACTTAAACCCTGCAATATTCTCTATTGCTTTTGGCCTTCCATCAATACACATAGTTGTGCCTTTAATTTGATCATTGTATTTTAGTTGTATATAATTTGTGACCACCCCATATCTTCGCATACTTTGGGTATATTGGACTAGTCATACCCAATCATTGTATTTGTAACAAGTTCTGACATACTCCATCAATTTAGTTAATTCGTCGTAACATACCTTTATGCCATCCATGGAAAATAGCCCCAAACCATGTAATGATGATGGGGCAATGCGGTATATCTTTTCATTGATAGAAAACTAAATGTTTATTTCAAGAAGATCCTTGGGTACCCATTTTTTCACTAGATGTTTGTACCTCAAGGGCACCTCCATGTCATTCATGCTCTCATTATCATAAGAACATGAACCCCCTTTCGCGAGAAAAAATTCCATGCATCTATGGAATTTTCTTCTAATCTTTTCGCCTCTACTTGATCTTTGGCTGCTAGTCGATGTAGCAGATGTTTGGTTAATTTCTTCTATCCTACCTACTTTTTTTTCACTCAGCGAAGATAGATCTGGAAAATACCTCTTTGGTTGAAAGTCTTATAACACTCCATCAAATGAGAGAAATTGTTAGCTAGTGTCATAAGGGATGTTGAGAAACGTCCTGAAGAAACCACAAGAACATTATAATAGTACAAGGAAGTTACAAGGAATTTCCAAGGAAGTTCCAAGTGAGTTACAAGTGATTTGCAAGGAAATGCCTGCAATGAGTGCAAAAATTAAGGTATAAAATGTTGCAAAGTATGTCTCAGTCAATCCACGAATTGTTTGAAATGTTCGCCAGAAACATCTGCCACGAAATCTACTAATTTACAACATTTATCTGTAAAAAACACTTCTAAAAACCCACAAATATATGCAAATTGGGGATTTGAAACTTGCAAAAATATCCTTGAGAGACACATTTGCACCCCTTGATTTTATCAAGTAGTAATTGTGTCTAAAAAAGACCTCATTTCTAGTTGTCAAGGCCCCAAATGGGAATTTGATTCTTGGCTTACCAAGCTAATGTGTGAGGAAATCATCAACAAAAGAATAGAAACTTGAATATTGGCTCTAGTACCAACCCAATATGTGAAGACATCATCAACAAAGCACGATATAGTAGGGTAAATCACCGAAGTAAAAACATTAGTTTTTCATTCATTTTTAGGTTTTACTTACATGGGAGATGAAATGGTCCATTATGAGTGGTTTGATTTATTATTAACTAACAAAGGTGTTAGCAAATACAACTACTCTTTCTAATTATCCTTTGCCATGTTGATAATAATATTGGGGTCCTAAAATAACATCATTTTGCTAGTTTTTGGCATTGCCTTTTAATTTGGCAGCGCTCATTTTAGTGATATAAGAAGTTGGCACTGCGTTTTAATTTGGCAACGCTCATTTTAATGATATAAGAAGAATGCACTGCCAAATCAAAAGGAAGCGAATGGTACCCTTGAAAAAAACAAAAGCGTTGCCAAATCAACAGACACCTTAGAATACATATCGTTTCAATAGGTGGCACTACCAAAATAAAAGCCCCATGTTTTAATGATTTTTAACCGGTAACTAGGGGACAATATGATATTATCGATAACATTAATGGGCCTTTTAGTGTTAACAATGATCAAGGAAGGATAATAAAGAATTTGGGAATTTAATAAAGTTTCCTAGTTGAAGCATTTTGAAAGATGCATTAAAACACCACATAGAACCCTTATATGGGATTATTGGCCTCTAAATGAAATATGGCCACCATTTATTGGTTTTAGGTAATAATAATGGGTTTTGAGGCTTAGATCATGGTTGAAAAGGAAAACAAGGGCCTTATGGAATAAAATGAACCTTCTAGGCCTTAAGCACTATGAACAAGGCCTACAACCATGTCACATCATCTTCCCTATGTGGGGTTTTTTACCTCCAAGTTATATTCCAACAGTCATTTGGTGGTTTTGCACAAAGAGGATGGGTAGAGGGGCCTTGACTATGTTTTGGAGAGGAAAATAGGTTATTTTCCCCTATAAGAAGATGATTTTGGTGCTAAAAAAAATTATTTTTGAAACGTGTCAAGGGGAGGGAGTTCTACATGTTTTTCATTTTATGTAAAAATGATGCATACGTGTTATTAATGTGTGCACATTCCTATGAATTCATAAAAATATGTGGGATTGTCTTGCTTGACATCACAATTTAAAAGCTTCACTAATTTTATTATTATTTTTTAAAATATAAAAATGAGTATTAAAAGAATCCAAAATCTTGTGGTGCATAGGAAAGTATTCTTATCACAACTAAGACAATTGTTAAAATAAATTTTAACATTTAGGTACCAAACTAACATCTTAATGCAAATATATGAAACACAATGTAGAGGAAAAGCAACATGAATTTTTTAGATTTATTTTTCGAAGTTATTTAAATTTTCCATAAATAAAAATTATATATTTCGAAAGCTAATTGGAAATAACTCCAAAATATAAGATACTCTAACAATTTTAGTCAACTCTATAGTCTCATTAAAATATCCGTCAATGTTTGGTGAGGCTAAAGTGGAAGGGGTTCTTTCTCACTTCAATGAAGAAAGAGAGATAAAATTTTCTTAGGGCTTAGCAGTGTTGACCAATAACTAGGCAAAGTATTATGCACTTTGGAAAGTTTGGAATTGGCTCTCATCAATAATTTTTGGTCCCTAAAGGTCTTTGGAGACTCTAAGATCGCCATTCAACAAGTGTTAAAAAATAGTTAGAATGATGATCCTTGGCTTCCTCCCATATTGCATCGAATTAATAAGTTGATTAAGCATTTTGTTAATATAGATTTTCACCATATCAAACGAAATATGAATGTTGAAGTCAATCTTATGGAAAATCGGAGTGTATTATTAAAGTTTGGGGAATTAAGGATAAGCGGTGAGGATATAATCATCAAACTTCCACCATAATGTACAGTAATTATATGAGAATTTCTCGAGCCTCGAGGATTATTGAAATTAGGAATAGATATTTGATTATAATAATCATTCCAGACATCATTGAGTTAAGAACCTTATTAAATAAGGTACATGTACAGGAGGAGTTCCATTATTATAGAGAATGCGGCCCTTTCAGCCACCTGGAGCAGTGACACAAGTATGAAATTTGAAAAATGGCAGATAGACAAGTTGTGAATTGAATAGTAGGGTATATCCAATGTGCAAGCCCATATCTTATGATCCAGAGTATCAGTTTGGTGGTAGGAAGTGTTTGGAAAACCAAATTTTTAGAGCCGAAAATTTAATGGATTCGACGCAAGTGGTTCAGGGGAAAGCATCAACTTTCAATGCAACAAGACTCTATAATTTGGGTAGGAAAGGAATGTTGTCATTATATATATAGCATAGGGTAGCACAAGACTACATTACAAAGTTTATTTAAATTTTAAGTGTGTTGAGCTAGAAAATTCGAAGAATTCAGGTGCAAATGGATCGCAATGAGGGGGAAGTCAGTGAGGAGCTTGGTGCCATTGTGGCTAGGCTTGCAGGAATCATGGAATTCATGACCACCTTCATATCTAGTATTGTTCACATGTAATTTGTGGAGACATGTGCCTATAAGGAACTATTGTCAGAATGGTTGGAGTTGTTGGAGCTTAAAATGGAGCGTCTACAGTTAGGTGTTGATATGCTAGAGTTTAGAGTTGATAATATTGGAAGAGGGGACAAAGGTGGAATGACACGCAATCAAGCTTTCATCAATGACATAGAGGATATTATGGATGGGGAGCTCATGGATAATGATGACGACAACCTAAACAATGTCGGCAAGAGTCAAGAGCATCCTGCAGTGAGCTTCGAGGACGATCAAGTTGCTCCAACCAGCAAAGACCCGTAATGTTTATCTCTAATTTTAATATGGACATGTGTATTTTCGAAACGTAGCTTATAATGGAATTTTTTGGAGGATATGTGGGAGAAGTGTTCTCAAAATAGTGTTGATATAGTAAATTAGAAATATATTATGTAGAGGGGCGAGAATTTTGGACAAAAGGATATTTTGTGGTACAATATGTAAAAGGTTTTGGCCTTCAAAACACATATTTATAATGCCAATTATACCAGTCCCTTTTAAAAAAATGTGGCAGATGCTTGCTAAATTCCAATTTGTTTCACTTGAATATAATGGATGGAAATTTTTGGGGAGGGTTTTGGACTAATGTTGCTAATGTGGTGGACGCTTGCTAAATTCCAGCTTATTTCACTTGAATATAATGGATGGATATTCTTGGGGATTGTTTTGGACTATTCTTTCCCATTAATGACTTCATCTAAGTTTTGCTTCTTCTTCTCCATTCATGCTACCCATTGTTCTAATTATTGGTTGACCTCTAAGATAATGGTTGCAAATGCCTTACATGGATAAAGGGGTGTGTAGAAATCCTTGAGGTTAGGCATAAATTTATCTTCTTACTCACAAGTGAAGCTAACAAACTCCAAGAGATTCTTCTTAGACCCTTTGTACTATGATCCTTGGTTATTGAGATTATCTACACATTTTTTTGTAATACTTAACCTCTTCCATTAGCTTAATATTGTCTCTTTGTAACCTTGTGGCAAGTTGCAGAGTCTAACCATTGGATCCCTAGCCACAGGTCTTTAAAGGATTTTGCACATCCTTTTTTTACTTAGTCACAGGCCCAAATAGACTTCCCTTCCCTGGCCATAGACCCAGTGAGGGGTTTTCTATTGTTGCAGGTGATTTAAGAGCTAATTCTATGGTTTTTACAAACCTCCATCTATCATCACAAGGGGTTCTTTCTCTGGTCTTGCATTGGATCACTTGGAGGGTGCCTCCAGCCTTAGCTGCAAGCCTTGGAGGGCTCATAAATTAGTTTCATTTGATCCTCATAATAATCCACTTTTTTTGCAAGCCCAATCAAAATTATTGCAAGCGTTTATCATTGGTTTAACTTGGAAACTTGTCATCACTTCATTGAAAGGCTTTGTATTTGGTTAATAGGCTAAATGCAGTTGTGTTGTCACTCACTGCATTAGGATTTTCTAGTTGATAAAAGTTTCCAAAGAGCAATGAAGTTTGAATTCATCTTCTAGCCACAGGAACACTCAAAGCCAAATTGGAACCTCTCCATTGCGCAGTGCTCGGAACAAGCTTTCCAACGGTAGTTGGAAGTCCAAAAATGGACTCCTTAAAGAGAAGTTAGAGCAGATTTAAGATACCCTTTCAAAGTTAGAAAACAAAGAAAAATGGCTAAGGGCTAGGCTTATCTCAAATTGTGATCGAGGCTTTTCTGGAACAATAGCAGTGGAACACAGCAAAACCTGCGATTGGATGATCGCCAATATCACAAATCGTAATTCAGCAATCGAAGGTCCACGGTACATAGCGCATCAATGTTCACGGCGTAGAGCATTGATATTACATATCGGTGATCGCGGGTGCAAAGGGGTGGCACACAAGCCCTTTGCCATGAAAATATCCCAATGTCGATATCACGAAAATCGCCAAAAATTGAGCGTTAATGTTAACGTGTTGGGAGGGGATGATTTTATTTAACACAGGAATTCAAGGAAAATCCAAGGGTGGATGGGACCTTTTCTCTCTCCTCCGAGGGGGCACATGGCAGAATCCTATTGGTCCTAAGAATCCACGGGGCAGTTGACATCAGCATGAAGAGGCAGTATGGAGATGACGTGGTAGCACGAAGGACATGTGGCACGCATATTCGACATTTTCATGGGTCATATGGGGGCATATCCAAGTGACACATGTCACAACTCAGGAAGTGCCACATGGAACTAATGATGTCATTAATCCCGAAATTGGTGATCGCAAAGAAAGGTTCCTCCTCCGCCAAAGTCCTTCCCGGCTTGCGATTGCGATATGTGGGAACTCCCCGGATGCGATATTTTATGTATCACACCTAATGAAATTTCATGTCCGAGCAATCAACCAGCACTATGAAAGGAGGTAAAGAGGCTCCCTCTCCCTTGTTGCGATTGTGAGACCCCAAGGAACTCGATCCCACAGATTGACAATCGCAATGTTCAAGGGGAAATATCAAAGGCAAGTTTTACAAATCATCGATATGTTGGATTTCGCATAACAAAGGAAGAATCCCCTGACAGGAAGTCCCATGGCCCTAGCACACGAGGCTAAGCCCCCGGTTCTAGACTCTGGTCATATGAATAGAATTACAGGAAGAGGGTCGAAGTAAGAGGGTTTAAAGGGGATCGAAACTCTTATGTTTCGTAATGTTTTAGTGATAAGGGCCAGTGCTGGAAAGTCCTCCATATTATGACATAAATTCCTCACCAGGCATATCAGGGCATAGATATTATTCTACAGAACTTTAAAGGCGCAGTGGTTCGGAAGCTATGGAACTTAATAAGGAAGATGGAGCATTCAAACCCGACATGGGCTGATATAAAAAGGCTTTCTGAGACACCAGACCAGGGTCGACACTGACAGAAGTAAACAGGGACTTGGTAGCTCAAGAAGACTTGATTACTTAGCATGGTGTCCCATACAGAGGAAATGTGAAGTATCGCCCAGGGGTCCTCTACTCCAGTACTACAGCATGAAACTGGTAGCGCCTACTCCCACCTTTAAAGGATGAATGGTTCAAGCAGTAAAGGAAGAAGCGACGGGAGTCGGCCGAGCAGCACAGGAGGCCATACCGTGAACAAAATACAAATTGAAGCAATAGCGATCACAGGGATGGACATGAAGATATGTTTTTGGCATTCTCATCTAATTGAATGACTTGTTTTTATTCCTGTAATATGTGGCCATTCAATGAGGCAATTAATGTTTTGTAATGTTTTTGGGACACAGAGCCATCCCTGACTGAGATAGCTAGTCAACCTAACAGCTGAGACTCATCCGAAGATATTTCGATGTAATGAATGTTAATTCTCCTCCTCTCCAGACAAATAGGAGGAAGTAACACTTCACAAAGATTCAGAAATTCTAAAGAAAAAGCTAGATGTTATTTTCAGACTGTATAACTTTATATTACAGTTCTTTCAGAATATCAAAGAAATAGTGATGATTCCCCCTTCAAGTATTACAATATGTTATCCCTCTGTTAAAACCCATTATGTTCATGTTTCTTCTCTGAATTCATGCAATCATAGCTGCTAGAAATATTTCATACTTCCTTACAAATTCGCTTGTATTGATTTGCTAATGCATGTGACTGTATGAATTGCTAGAATTATATCTTTAAAACTGCACTACATGAATCATAGCACCCAGTCTCTCTTCTGCCCATTATATTTGCTAGCAATTCAAACAGCTGTAGAAATTATTATTGCTTCAAGCTCTATGTGTTTAAATGTAGAATTCTTGATGTTTTAGGCTCTATGTGATGAGTTGTTATTTCCCCGTATCCTCTCTCATTGCTCTATAAAAGATTATTAAGTTGTAAGTCCTTGAACTACTCGGCCTCCGTTGTTTTATGCATATATTGATGAGATTTGTAGATGTGAAGAAGTAACAGAAATTTGTGTCTTACTCATTTAGATGAATGAACCAACCCATTCCATTTTATATATACATATAGAATATATGTGAGGTCTCCATTTTTACTGAGAATCATTTGAGACACTCAAAATCTAGATGTGCCCAGGCACTGGTCTTGTAAGCAATCCAAGGTTGTCTTTGGGAGCTACAATAGGTTAATTACAGGCTAGAGTTGCTTGGTGGAGGGGTTACATTTCTTGTTTGAAGGTAAAAATTTGTCATTTGAGCATTGAACTAGGCATACCAATCCTTGGAGTGAGGCCTCAAGGCCTCGTGTCCTTGATTCTTCTCTAGTTGTCATCTATTGCAAATTGTCCTAACATATCATATCTAAAGTACTGCATACATAGGCTAATCACATTGAAACTTGATAATGATATGCCTAAAAACAATAAAATTTGTCACACATAAATCACAAAAGGCTAAATTGTCCATGATCTAAACTGAAGGAGGAATTTACACATTGGGAGCTTTAGGAGGAGTATAATTACCAAGCCCAATCAATTCTCCCCCATAAAATTTTATTCATTTTCTCTGCGGGGGGTCTTTGCTCATGGAAAAATGAAGGATTTCACTTATGGATGTGGTAGAAATGGAAATAGCTCAGAAATGTAGACAACTCTCCTTCAAAATTTTGATTTATGGTTTTCAATGACTTCTCTCTTGACTTCAAATACCCTTCAAAATAGTACGTTCAAGTTTCCTTATGCTCAGGGAATAAGGAAATACACGATTTGTTTTAACTTTAAAAGAAATTGCAAATGGACACCAAGGAGACTTAGTCTTCTCCTTCAAATAAATATTATGTCCCCCTCGTAAAATGAAATATGACCTTTGAAAATCCACGACCGTACAGAGATGATAAGCTCAAAAATTTTAATTATTTTTTTATAATTAACCTAAAAAAATTATAAGCCCTAGACTCTTAAAATATTTCGATAATTCTCCAAGCAAGAAAGGTTTCAGGTCTGAGAGTGAAAGACAGATTTCTTGAGCCCTTTGCTAAGATACATTTGCTTCCACAAAGGTATAACCAATGTGATGCCACAAAACAATAATAATTGAATTAGCTACTTACCTACATATTTGTTGCCCCTCTGTGTTATAGAAATTTGATAGAAATTGCATTTGCTCAAGATTTCAAACTGAAATGCAAGAGACACAATTCTACTACACTGATCTGCGAAATGGAAACCAAAATTATAATGACATGCATAGACATGCACTAATCAAAACCACAAATACACAACGATTTCTAGTGGAACCCAACTGAGAAAAACTCCTCAAGCCTCTTTGCATTAATCAGTTGAATAGAGAAACTATTACAATTTCTAGCTCCAGCTCTAAATTGAACCTGCAAAAGAATAATCGTTCTCTCTAATCATTGAGAAACTTTGGCCGACACTTTGCCAATTATTTTCTCATCAATCCTCCTATTTCCTTGTGAAAATTTTGAGGAAATTATCCCCTAAAAAATAGGAATTTCCTCCAAAATGATTGCGCAATTCCCAAGGATTGATCTTCTGACTCATGCAACACCTCTACACTCAAAACTAGTTTACAACTGATATTACACTGCCTTGTCATCTCCACTTATGTTGAGGAACTCGAATTCCTTGCATGCACTAACTATTTTAGGTTGATTTATCAGTTAACTGACATATCTTTGAGTTAGATTGTTGTTCCACTACACAATTGACCTTCAACTGACTCTAACAATAGTTAGAAGTCAGTTAACTGAATTACACTGAAAATAACTGAACTGAATTACTAAAATTTAGCAATCATGCATGCATAACTGAACTCCAAGATCTCTAACTTGAATTTACTGAGATAACTAAGTGACAAGAGATATGTCACACTATTTAATTGCCTCCAAGTTGTTTTGTTGATGTGGAAACTCGATTTTAATAAGCTTAAAGTCAAATTAATTCCTTCTTACTACATTTTTCAACACTTCCTCTTAGCAAGAAAGGGATTTTTCACCATACCTATCATGCACCTATGGAATTTGAATTTACCTCTTGAGAATGCCTTTATCAAGATGTCAGCATCTTGCTCCTCAGTTGGAATGTACTCTAGAAACCTAATTATCCTCTACACACAATCCCGCAAATGATGATACTAAATATCAATGTGCTTGAACCTATCATGACATACTAGATTCTCATAGAAGTTAATGCAACTATGATTATCACAATATATCATTGTCAGATCCATATCTTGACCGAAAAGTACCCATAATTATTTTCCTCATCCCTATGGCCTCACATGTTGCTTAACTTGCATCCATGTGTTCAACCTATGTTCAGCTAAGTGCCACTGACCTCTGCTTCCTGTTGTACCAGGAAATGTGACAATTTTCAATCTATCACAGCAACTGGAAATTATTTTCCTAATTGTTAATTTATTTAACAATTTATTTGTTGTCTGCTATGACAAATATCAAATAATTCACACAATGATTTTCACAAATAAATTGAGGAATAAAATAGGGTTGGAAACTGAGAAAATATAGCACACAAACATAAAAATATGACACCAATATTTTTGGACAATTATCCCCGGAAAAAAACCCAACTTGGGAAAATCGGTGCAGGAGTTAAGCGTATTATTATTATGCAATAGTGAAATTCTGAGTACAATCTATGGATTCCAAACTTGCAATCCAAACAGCAAGTAAATCGACAAAAATTATCCAAGTGAATTTGCCTTCCTCCACAAGAAACCTCAACACAACTCTAAGTCAGAAAACTCGTCCTCTTGGACCCTCTACATTAGCTTCTACGCAGTGCTTGCATAGACCCTTAGACGTCTAGCCTGGAACTGCTTCTGATGAAGTCATTTTTCCTGTCTCTACTAAAGAAAATGATTCTTCATCCCTATAGAAGACTTTCCCGACCTCTAGAAGCTTAATCGAATTTTCCTCTAGCCAAATCGAATTACTCTTCTAGAGCAACTACATAGTCCTCCAAGCTACCCCACTAGGAATAACTCGACCTCTTGTTGTTTCCTCTTCAAATTTGGAAAACCTCCTTTGGATCATTTTCTTTACCCCTCATTGACTCTGCTTCCTCATTAAAGCTCGAACTCTCTGGAAACTGACTCCTTCTACTCTGGAAAATCGAATTCTCCAAGTGTCTTTGGTGTGCTCTCCAAGTTCCCATCGAATTCTCCAAGTGTCTTTGGTGTGTTCTCCAAGTGCCCATCGAATTCTTCTTATAATACTATGTTGGAGAACCAATGGGCAAGATTAAAACTTAATCTAGGGCTAGGATCATCTTTAATTTGATCTGTGTGAGTTTCTAGACTATTCTCACCTTGACTTAATTAATTTTGATTAATTAACCAGTTTTCCTAAGTTTAGACTTAGGAAACATTAAAAAATAGGTTAATAATCTAATTAAGTCATCTCTATGTGGAATTTTAAGAAACAATTTATGGGTTTTGGATATATCATGCATTATAGCCTCTCCACGAAATTTTGTGGCTAGAACACATATGATTCTACAAAAACTAACACTCCCTCATAGTGAGGACTATGTGTTCTAGTGTTGCACACCCTTTCATAACGCTATGTCTCTATGTCTTCTCTTGTCACAATGTTGATCTTTGGATACTGCTGCCCACCAACTACTGCGCAAATCTGATTCTGCATCCGTGTTGCTACTGACATTACCATACTTTTGCCAACTCTGCAATTGCACTGTAATTCCCTCTCATCTATTATTTTTGCAACTACAACAACTGCAACTAAGAAGCATCTAAAATACTGAATCATTTGTGTTCAATGTGATGCATCTGTCTCCCGAGTCCTGATTGCTACTAGCACTTGCACTGTCACTAAAGAATCTGTGATGTTGACAATTCTGCACTGAGCCACCTACTCTGTTTTCAACACTGCTCTGCGCTCCTCGGCATCTGAATGCTACTAGTCTACAATTGTCACTCTAGTACTGACTGCATCAACTGCCACTCATCCATCCTGCTACTGAATATTGTGGGCCCCCATATCCAGGTAATGATCCATGACTTTGACTCCTCAATGGACCCTGCCCGATCTCTACAATCTCTAGGACTACAACACCAAATCACCCCACCTCACTCCTGGAGGTATATCTGCAAACATAGCAAACTCTTTCTCTAGCCTAGAGGCAAGCTTGTCTATTTTTGTTGATGTTGCGTGTCGGTCATGATTCTCCTTTTTTTCCTTCTTCCTTTGAGGACAATGAGTATAGTAGTGACTAATCTCACCACATTTGAAGCATTTGACCTTTGACAGGTCCTTCTTCTTCTTCTTATGCTCCCCCTACCCCTAATTGGGACCCTTCGATGCTAGGGCCACATTCTCCTCCCCCTTCACACCCTTTGATCTGTTGCTACTCTTTCCACTAATGGAGTTGTTAAGAAAATCTTGCCTCATTTCCTCCTGTTGCAAATCATCCCACATCTTGGCCCATCTAGGTATCGTGTCTTTGCCCAATACACTTTGGATGAAGACTTGTCAATCCTTTGAGATACTATTTGGTGCCAACTGTACTAGATTTAATGTTGAGGCATTGCCCCAACAACTTCAAGATGATCTTGGGCCTCCTAGATCTTGGTGAGGAGGGATCTATACCTTCCCCCTTCTGCATCCTGATGCATCTCAAATTTTCTTCAAGGAACATCTTCCTCTGCTCAAAAGCACCTTAATATAGGGTAGAGAGAGCTACCCACATGTCCCTAACAGTTATTTTGTCTTCCATATGTGAGACTATATGATCTTGGACTCCATCCAAGATCAACCACTTCACCCTTTCCATCTCCTTCATGTATTATTTGAGTTGATCTGCATGCTAGAGAACTACCACCAAATTATCTATGTAGGCTTTCAGGCCATATCCATCTAGAAGGAAGGATATCCTAGCCTTCCAGATGACATAGTTGGAAGCTACATCCAACCTATCTTGATCTCTAAGCCATGTTGTGGCCATATCTAGAAACTCCCTCTTCCTCTGCTCAGTTGTTTCTATGCAAACTGCACTCCCTCTTGGAATGCACAAATTTGTTGACTGTTACTGCCAATCTGCAACTAGGAAAAAATGGTTTTCTTAAATAGAAACCCTCTGAGATAAATTTCCCTCTGTGTGTGCAATTTCTCTTCCACCCAACGTTGATTCTGCTGCTAAAAAACCCTCTGCATCCAACCAAGGAATTCTCTTAGCAAAAATCTCAGATTTCTCCCTCTGACTATTGGAATCATTGTCCCAAGCAACTCGACTTTTCTTCCAACTTGCAACTAAAAATTTAATTTATTCCCTAGCAATTCGGCCTGCCTATCAATGAACTATGCAACCTCTAGGAATTTCAACCTGTTGTTGTTGTTGAACAACGAAATTCCCTTCTCTGCTTCTGAGCTTCTCGATTGATCACTCACGCTATGATACCATGTGAAAAATTCATCTATCAGAACAAATGGAAATTATTTTCCTAATTGTTAATTTATTTAACAATTTATTTGTCGTCTACTACAACAAATATCAAATAATTCACACTATGATTTTCACAAATAAACTGCAGAAGAAAATATCGTTGGAAACTAAGAAAATCTAGCACACACACATAAAAATTTGCCATCGTTATTTTTGTACAATTGTCCCCGAAAAAACCTAGCTTGGGAAAACTGATGTAGGAGTTGAGGGTTTTATTATTATGTAGCAGTGAAAGCCTGAGTACAATCTATGGATGCCCAACTGGCAATCCAAATAGCAAGTAAATATGGAAAAAATTATCTAAGGGAATTTCCCTTCCTCCACAAGCAACCCCGACACAAATCTACCTCAAAAAACACGTCCTCTTGGACCCTCTGTGTCAGCTTTTGCGCAGTGCTTGCACATACCCATGGACGTTTATCATGAAGTTGCCTTGATGAAGTCATTTTTCCTATCTTTACTGAGGAACCCGATTCTCTGGCCCTCTAGAAGACTTTCCCGACCTCTAGAAGTTGAATCGAATTTTCCTTCGGCCAAATCGAATTGCTCTTCTGAAGAAACTATGTAGTCCTCTACGCTGCCTCACTGGGAAAAACTCGACCTCTTGTTGTTGCCTCTCTTGATCTAGAAAACTTCCTCTAGATCACTATCTCTGCCCCTCACTAACTCTGCTTCCTCACTAAAGCTTGAACTCTTCGGCAACTAACTGTTGTTATTCTAGAAAATCAAATTCTCCAATTGTCTCTAGTATGTTCTCCAAGTGCCCATCGACTTCTTCTTATAATCCTCTGTTGAAGCACGAACGTCCAAGATTAAAACTTAATCAAGGGATTAGATCATATTGAAGTCAATCTGTGTGAGTTTCTAGATTGTTCTCACCTTGACTTAATTAATTCTGATTAATTAACCAGTTTTCTAAAGTTTAGACTTAGGAAACATTAAAAATTAGTTTTGATCTAATTAAGTCATCTCTAGGCGGAATTTCCAGAAACGATTTTTGAGTTTTGGATATCTCATGCATTCTAGCCTCTCCACCAAATTTCATGGCTAAAACACATCTGATGCTACAAAAACTAACAGGAAATAGTTGCAAGCCCACACTAAAGATATCACTTGAAGTACTTTTCTTATCTGATGGACTCCATGCCCAATCTGCATTGGTGAATCCTTGAAGCTTCACTCCCTTTGTCCCCATGTACCATAATCCATACTCAATAGTGCCTTCGAGATACCATAACACATGTTTTGTTTCATTCTAATACAACTTGGTCGACCTCACCATAGCTTGACCCAACTGGTTTACTACATAACACATGTCAGGCCTTGTGTTCACAAGATACATCAAAGACCCCACAAGCTGCTTATAAATGGTAGCATCAACCTCTTCACCTGAAGTGGCATTCTCCTTCCTCTAGTTTGTAGCTAGAGGTGTGTCCATAGGCTTACAGTTCTCCATGTGAAATCTATGAATCATTTCATAGGCATACTTCCCCAGAGACACAAACAATTCACCATCACTTTTCCATTCTTCTAGCTCAAGGAAGTAATGCATTAAGCCCATGTCTTTCATCTCAAATTCCCTTGCAATATCCTCTTTGCAAGATCAGATCAGCTACCCATCACCTATCAATATTAAATCATAAACATATAAAACAAGATTAAGCAAATTACCATCTACCACAATGTGATAGAGGTTCGCATCTGCTTCACTTTTGGTGAATCCCAATCGATTGATATAATTGTTGATCTGAGTGTACCATGCTCGGGCACCTACTTGAGACCATACAATTCTCTCCTGATTTTGCACACATGTGACTCCTGATCATATGTCTTAAATCCTTCTGACTGATCTACGTAAATTTCCTCCTCAACAACACCATTGAGAAAGGAAGTATTCACATCCATATGGTGGATTTTCCACCCCTTCTGCTTAGCCAATTCTAGAATGTATCTAATTGAGGAATATCTTGCAACTCGTGCAAAAGTTTCCTCATAGTCCACTCCCTCTATTTAAGAGAATCCTTTGGCCACAAATATGGCCTTATACTTCTCAATGCTCCCGTCAGCTACATGCTTCACTTTGTAGATCCATCTCAAACCAACCATTGATTTCCCTTCTGGTCTCCGCACCACCTCCCATACATTGTTCTTCATGATGGATTCGTATTCTTCCACCATGGCATCAACCGAAATAGGTTGAGAAATTGCTTCCTAAAATGAGGAAGGCTCTATTTTAATGAGCTTTGTCATGAGAGCCATGTACCCATTATACCTATCAAGTGACCTCCTCTACCTGCACTATGATGTAGAGGTTCCCACATTCTCCCTAGCATCCTGTAACAATCTATCAGATTTTCTGGTTCTCTTTCTCCCCTCTCTGGAAAATTCTAGTTGAGTGGGTGCCTCCACTCTGCCTCTTGTCTACTCCATTGCATGTGGTTTCTCCGCAACCTTCTGAAGCTCATCCTGAGCCTCCTCCTTTTGAGCTAGAAGCTCTTACTCTAGTGGGATACTCAACTCTCATTCCAGGGATCATCTCATAGCCTTCTCCTCATCAAACTTGATAGCTCTCCTCATAATTGTCATCCTTAGTGAAGATAAATACACCTAGTAATTGTGTGGAGTTTCGGTGTATCCTACAAAAACTCCAAACTTTGTTATAGGCTCAAATTTCTTCCTCAAATCCTCGAAGACATGAAAATAAATTGAACCTCCAAAAATTCTGAAATGAGACAAATCAGGCTTTCTCCTAGAGAAATCTTCCTCCGGTGTGATCATACCAAGTATTCTATGAGGACTCTTGTTCTGCAAGTAGAATGCAATGTTGCATGCTTTCGCACATAGATGTATTAGCATCCCCTTATTACACAACATGGACCTTGTTTCTCCCACTATGCTCCATTTCTTCCTCTCAGCTTACCCATTCTACTATGGATTATGGGGTGTTATTAGTTCCCTTTGTTTACCTTCTTTGGTACATAAATCCTTGAAGGCATGAGAAATAAATTCAACTCCATTGTCGCTCCTGAGAACCTTCACTTTCTTCAAAGTCTCAACAATTGCCTTGAATTCAACAAACTTTGAGAAAACTTTATCCTTCTTTAGCATGAAGAAGACTCAACATTTTCTAGAGAAATCATCAATAAAAATAACATAGTATTAATGTTTTGTTGTGGAGTTTGTGGAAAGGGTCCACAAAAATCAGAGTGGACTCGCTCCGAGATTGCATATGCTCTGCTATCTCAACCATTGAAAGTGGATTTGACATATTTCCCTAATGTGCAGCCCTTTTATACATCTTGTTGGTCAAGGGATCCTTTAGGGATATTGGTGGTAATTTACTACATGATTCTTAAGGCACCATGGTGTAGATGACCCAATCTCTTATGCTAGAGTTCTCCAACATCTCAACTCTTCACTTTTTCAACCTTGCTACTCAATGCAGTGCAATATCCCACCTCAATTTTATATAGGTTCTTCACTTGAACCCTGATCTGCTTCACTTGCTCGGTAGTTATGTGTCTCAGAAAGGCTTTTCCTTTACTAAAAATAACATCACAGCCATGATCCTCCAATACTGCTATAGAGATCAGGTTCTTCTTCAGCCCAGGTACTAACATAACACCTTTGAGGCAAAGAGGAGAAGCTTTCTCCCTCTCAAAGGTAACAATATTATTTCTTGTAGCATTGTAACTCCCATCATCCCCCATTTCAATATGCATCTGGAGATCCTTCCCCTCTAGGCTACTGTAAAAAAATACTTGCACCCTGTCATATGGAACGAGGCACCAGAATCAAGGTACCACACACTCCCCATAATAGTGTTGGCCATGCATGCTATTAGGGTGAAGTCTAATTTGAATTGTGAAGTCAATGCTTCACCTCCTGCTCCTTATAAAGGCATCTTGTGTAGACATTTTGTTGCATAGTTCCTAAATTCATGGTAGTCGAAGCATTTTATCTTGCTCAAATCTTTCTTCTTGACATTATTTTGGTTGGATTCAGGTTTTCTCTAGGTCTTCTTCCCTTTTCCCTTCTTCCCCTTTCCAACCAAGGAAAAATTCTCTTCGTCCTCAATTTTGGATGATGTTCCTTCTCTCTTATCTCTCCTAAACTCTTCTTGAACCAAATTGAACCACAACCTTTCCCAATTCGGTAATTTTTCCCTTCCATTCATAGAGTCTTGGTAGCTATGCTAGGATTTTGGGAGTCCTAGAATAGTTAGGCTCACCAGGTCATATTCTGCAATATTTACCCCAACCCCTCCAAGATCATCACGAACTTCAGTAAATTTGAAGAGATATTATGGAATGGTATCATTATTTTGCATCCTTATGTTTCAAAGTTTGTCTTTTAGGGCCAATTTTCTATGGTCACTGTTATTTTTGAATAGCTCAGTCAATGTATTCCACATAGCAAATGGTATCTCTTTTCCATGGAGATTTGAGACCACATGGTCTCTCACACCTTCCAGAAGAATTCTCCTGGCCTATGCAACATCCTTATTCCATTGGGCTAATTTTTGTGCATCAGATTATTGGGGTTTTTCAATGTTAGGTTTAACATATTATAACACACCATTGTCATCAAGCACTGCTTCCATTTGATCCTTCAAGGCTATGAAATTCAAGCTACACTCCAGGGCATACTCCAATCTCAATCTATTGAAAGACATTCTGCTGATCCTAAAGAAAAATTGTTGCATTGAAGCTGCCAAATCGAAATTCCTGAGTGACAAGTTTGAAATACTAGTTCTAGTATGATTTTAGGGCTCTGATACCATGTGGAAATTTGATATAAATTATAACTAATCAATATTTCAAACTAAAAAACAAGAGACACAATTATACTCTATTGATATGCGGAATGGAAACCACAATTTAGAACAACATACATAGACATGCAATAAGAAAAACCACAAATACAAAATGATTTCTAGGGGAAACCAACTGGGAAAAAACCCTCAAGCTTATTTGCATTAATCAATTGAAGATAAAAACTATTACAATTGCTAGCTCCAGCTCTGAGCTAAACCTGCAAAAGAATAATTGTTCTCTTTACTCAAAGAGAAACTCTGGCCAACACTTAGCCAATTATTTGCTCACCAAGCCTCTTCTTTCCTTGCATAAATCCTGAGGAAATTAGCCCCTAAAAATAGGAATTGCCTCCAAATTGATTGCGTAATTCCCAAGGATTGATCTTCTGACTCATGCAACACTTGTACACTCAAAACTAGTCTAAAACTGATGTTACATTGCCTTGTCATCTCCACTTCAGCTATGGAACTCGAATTCCTTGCATGCACAAGATATTTTGGGTTAATTGATCAGTTAACTGACATATATCTAAGTTAGATTTTTATCCCACCACGCAAATGACCTTCGACTGACTCTATCAATAGTTAGAGGTCAGTTAACTAAATACAAATGAAAATAATTGAACTGGATTACTAAAATTTAGCAATCACACATGCATAATTGAAATTCGATCCCTCTAAGTCGAATTTTACTAAGCTAACTGAGTGACAAAATCCATGTCACACTATTGATTTGCTACTGATGTGGAAATTCGATTTACTCAATTTGACTAAGGCTAAAGTCAAATTGAACCTTTCATGCTACATTTTTCAACATGTTCCACCACCTACCCACACCTACCACCACTGGCCACACTTGCCACCACTGGCCACACTTGCCACCAATGGCCATACTTGTGACCAACTGTTCGAATTCCCTCATGCTCTTGAATTCCCTTGTGCCCTCGTGCCCTGCTTGAATGCCCATGCTTTGCTATGGTCAATTAGCTATAAGAACCCTTTTCTATTAATGCTATAATAACAAATTACTCCACGACATTATACCATATATATTATATATAATATATATTTTATATTTTATATAATATATATTTATATTTATATATTATATTTTATATTATATATATTTATATATTATATATATAAGACCATTGGGGCTTAAGTTTGAGCAATATTCATTGTCACATATTTCTTTCAATTTGAGTGCATTTTTTGGATTCCTTATAGCACATTATTAGGTTATATTGTATGTGGAGATGGTGATCCCATTGCTTCTACTAAAATTGTTGTTTTTATGAACCTATTGGATTCTACTAACATGCTTACAATGTGGTCCACACTAGGCCATACTGAGTGTTAGGTATACAAAACCCACCTTACTTTAAATAAATGTAACTTTGGTTAATTAACAAAGAAAGAGGGATCGTGATTGACTATGTCCAGCAGTTCCTCATTTAATGATCGAGGTTGATTTTATCAAACTATCATTTGCCTATAAGTAAGGATGATGTGTTAGTGAAATACATCCATTTATTCATTCATCATCATTATTCTAGAAGTGAAGATGCCATGTTGCACTTTCTTATCTTTCTTATACAATTCACGATAAGAATAATGATGATATGGTCCATTTTTTATCATTGTTATCGCTTCTTTTTCAAATTATTTATAAATTTTCCTCTCTAGCATAATATCACATGCAAATATTGATGAAGACGATGATGAAAACAACAATGACGACGACGACGATGATGACGATGATGATGATGATGATGATGATGACGACGATGATGACGATGTAGATGTTGACAACGACGATGTCGATTTTAACTTATGTTCGTCATTTATGAAATCTACAAATTAGTCATTTGAACTTAGGTTTTTCTATGGCCCCATTCACAGGAAACTCTATGTAGGGTCAAAGTATAATTTCCACTAATTAGTAAATGGAAAACCTTAGAAATTATTAGACGAAACAAAGTTAAAATTGGAGATGATGGTATAAACCTGAATGAGCTTCTCTTTGTTTCAAGAAATAATATATTTTCTACTAAACAAGGCCAACCACATGAAGGTGGAAGCTCATATGGCCCCTCCCCCCTGTAACATCACTCTCAATTCCTCGATACACAATGTATCTACTATAATATAATTGAAAGAAACATAATAACAATCAAACATAAAAACTAAGAAAATAAAAATTTAAGGTGAACGAAAGAGATCAGACCAACTGAAAACATATAAATGCATACCTCATACATTTCAATATTTTGATATCATTGATCTTCTTCCTCATCCAACTTATCATCTATATCATCCAATTCAGAATTCATCTGGATTCGCCATATCAGCATCATCATCACCATCATCTCGAACATGCTCTTCTACATTTGGTTCAATTTCTTCAATTTCTCCATCTGACACAATGTCAAATGTATCATCTAGTTCATCCAAATTAAAATTGTCTCCATTATCATATCCTTGGACTTCTTTGGTGTCTTCATATGACACATGAACCCCCTGGTCCTCTACATCATCATCTTCTTCAATTCCATCTAGTTCTTTCATTGCATTATACTTTACCAGCCTTCCTCTTGGATCATATCTAACAACATATGACCAGCTCACTTTACCTGGATCCTTTACACGAAATACTTGTTTTCATTGGCTTAGAAGAACATGGGGCTCTGATCCTAGTTCAAGGCTCCTTGTATCAACCATGGTAAATCTGTTAGCATGCTCAATAAAAATTATATTAGGGTCACGTTCATGGATTCGTAACCTAAAACATTTGACATCGAACACAACTATTTTGAAGGATTCAAAGTCACACTCAAGTATATCATATAGATACCCATATTATCGATTATCAAAGACTTTTGGATTTCTATCACCTCTAGAGGCAACAATGATTGTAGAAATTAAGTTGTATATTTGAAACTGCTCATGAAGTTTTAATCAAATTCACAAGACACAGACCTACTCTACTACTCTGCAGACATTCATTCACAATTTAGAACATCAATCTCAGACATGCAAGAAGAAATAACCCACAGGAAACAAGTATTTTTATCTGAGGAAAGCAATCTGCTAAAAACCCCAATGTATGTGTGCATTAATCAAATGAATATAGATGTATTACAATTTCTTTGCTCAACTAAGCACATCCTGCAAGTGCACAACCTATCTCTCTGCTCACTGAAGGCCTCTGACTTAGACATAGTTAAATTTTGCCTCATCTTGAGCTCCTATTTCCTTGTGTTGTTCCTTAAGGAATTAGTCCCCTATTATTTAGGAAAACCCTCAAATTGAATTGTGTAATTCCTTAGGTTGATCATCTGACTACATGCATCACATGTACACTCAAGACTAGTATACAACTAATGTTACACTGCCTTGGAATCTCCACCTCAACTTAGTAACTCAAATTCTCTGCATGCACTAGGTATGTTGGGTTGATTGATTAGTTAATTGGATGATCACTGAGTTTGACTGAAGTCCCACTACTTAACTGACCTTCCATTAGTTCCTCCAAAGGTTGGAACTAGTTTAACTTAAAACAACCTGATATAACTGAACTTGATTGCTATAAATTTGCAATCACACATGTTAAACTGAACTCTATCTCCTCCAACTTTAATTCACCGAGTAAACTGGGTGACACAAGCCATGTCACACAAGTTAACATCATCCAAGTTGTATATTGATGTGGAAATTTGACTTTTCTCAATTTAATCAAGGCAAAATCAAATTGAGAATTTCTTGTTGCATTTTTCAACACTCCCTCTTAGCAAGAAACGGATTATCAACCACTCTATCCTACACCTGTGGAACTCGAACTTCCCTCTTGACAAGGTCTTTGTCAAAATTTTAGCATCTTATTCCTCTGTCAGAATGTACTGCAACAACATTATCCGCCTCTACACAAAATCACATAAATGGTGATATCAAATATCTATATGCTTGGTTCAATCATGAAAAACAGGATCTTCAGAGAGATTGATGCAACTCTGATTATCACAGTAAATCACAGTCAGATCCATCATCTAACCAATCAATCCAACATGTATATTTCTCATCCAGATCGCCTCACATGTTACTTAATTGACAGCCATGTATTATGTTTCTACCAAGATGAGTGCCATAGATCTTTGCTTCCTACTGCACCAAGAAATCATTGTGGAGCCAACACTAAAAATTGCACCTGATGTACTCTTTTGGGAGTGAAGCCACATAGCTTCACGCCCTTTGTCCATCTATACCATAGTCCAAACTAGGTAGTGCCTCTAAGGTACCGTAGAACATGCTTAGCTTCCCTCCAAAATAATTTTGTTGGCCTAACCATAGCTTGGCTCAGCTGGTTGACTGTATAACACATATCTGGTCGTGTGTTCACAAGATACGTTAGTGAACCCACCAACTGTCGGTAAATAATAACATCCACTTCCTCACCTAAAGTGGCATCCTCTTTCCTCTAGTTGGTCGCTAGAGGTGTCTCCATGGGTTTGCAACCGTCCATGCAGAATCTCTTAAGTATCTCCTTGGCATACTTTACATGAGATAGAAATAGTTCCCCATTTCCTTTCCATACTTCCAATCCAAGGAAGTAGTGCATGAGACCCATGTCCTTCATTTAAAACTCTATTGAAAGGTCCTCCTTGGATGATATGATCAGCTGCTCATCACCAGTTAAAATCAAATCATCAACATATAATATAATAATCAACAATTTACCTTCTACCAAAATAAGATAGAGGTTTGCATCCGCTTCACTTTTGGTGAAGCCCAAACCGGTGAGATAATTATTGATCCTAGTGTACCAAGCATGGGGTGCTTGCTTGAGACTGTAAAACGCTTGCTTTAGTCTGTACACATGAGACTCCCAGTAAAAAATCTTGAAGCCTTCTGGTTGCTTGATATACACCTCCTCCTTAATAAATCCATTGAGGAATGTTGTTTTTACATCCATCTAGTGGATCTTCCACCCCATCTATGCAGCTAGAGCAAGAATTGATATGATGGATGAGTACCTTGCTACATGAGAAAAGGTCTCCTCACTGTCAATCCCCTCTACATGATAGTACCCCTTGGCCACAAATCTGGCTTCATACTTTTCTAGGCTTCTGTCTGCTACAGGCTTTACCTTGAAGATCCATCTCGAACCTATAACTAATTTATCTCTTGGCCTTGGGACCACTTCCCAAACACTGTTATTTACAATGGATTTGTATTCCTACACCATTGCATCAACCCATATAGGTTTCTCTACTGCTTCCTCAAAAGAGGATGCCTAAGTCTCTACTAGCTCAATCATTAGATCCATCTAGCAAGTGTACCGATTTGGTGACCTTCTCTGCTACATTAATTTGAAGGAGCACCCACATTCTCTCTCACATCCTGCACAATTATCTCAACTTCCTTGGTCCTTTTTCTACCTTCTTTATATGGTTTTTCTTGAGTGGTTGTTTCCACTCTCTGCTCCTCAAATTTTGGTTGCTCCACAACTTCCTAAGGATCCTCCTTTGGAGCTAAAAGCTCCTCTTCTGGTGGGATTTGAAGCTCCCTCTCAAGAGAGCACAACATCGCTTTATCTTCATCAAATTTTACATCCCTTCACACAATTGTCATTCTGAGGGATGGCAAGTACACATGGTAGTTGTGAGGAGTTTCTATGTAACCCACAAATACCCCTGATTTTGTTGTCAGCTCTAGCTTCTTCCTTGATTCTTTGGAGATATGGCAGTAAATAGAGGCTCCAAAAATCTCGAAGTGTGACACATCCAGCTTTCTCCCTGAGAAAGCCTCCTTCAGTGTAATCATGCCTAGAATCCGATGAGGACTCCAGTTCTACAAATAAATTGTTGTGTTTCATGCCTTGGCCCACAAGTGCAGAGGTAGGACTTGGTCATGCAACATCGCCCTCACTTCTCCCACGATGTTACAATTCTTTCCCTCAGCCACCCCATTATGTTGTGGGTTGTTAGGTGCTTTCAAATCTCATCAAATGCCTTCATTTGCACATAAATTTTTAGATTCATTTGACATGTACTCTCCTCCATTATCGCTCCTTAGAGCCTTCACATTCTTAATGGTTTCTTTCTCAACCAGTGCCTTGAATTATACGAACTTGGAGAATGTCTCATCCTTCTTTTGCATGAAAAAGATCCAACACTTTTCTGAGAAGTCATCAATAAAAATGACAAAATATTTGTGCCCCGTAGTGGAGGCTATCAAGAAAGTTCCACGGACATCATAATGGATCCTTTCAAGGACTGCATGTGCTTTACTATCCCAATCATGGAATGTGGAATTTGTGTACGTCCCCGAGGTACATCCTTTGCATACATATTGCTACTCAAGTGCTCCTTTGGGGAGGATTCTGGTTATTTGTTGCATAATCTTCTAGCACCATGATGAAAATGACCAAGTATTCTATGCCAAAGTTCATCGACATCGCGGCTCTACATCTTCTCTACCTTTGTGCTCAATGCAACACAATCCTCCACATCTAGCTTGTATAGGTTCTTCACACAAACCTTGATCTACTTCACCTGTCCCATGGCTATGTGTCTCATGAATTCCTTTCCTTTGATAAAGATCACCTCATAAACACGGTCTTCCAAAACTACAACAAAGACAATATTTTTCTTTAGGCCCGAAACAAACATCACATCCTTGAGCCTGGGGGGAGCCCGACTCCCTCCGAAAGGTAACTGTACCAACCCTGGTCACATTATACCTTGTGTTATCCCCCATCTCTATGTGCATCTGCAAATATTTCTCCTCCAGCTCACTGAAAAAGTCTTTATTCCCCGTCATGTGGAACGATGCACCTGATTCCAAGTACCACACGCTCCACGTCACTGTGTTGGCCATGCATGCAATGAGGGTAAAGTCAATCTCGAACTCTGAAGCCAAGGCTTCACCTGTCTCTCCTCCTGAGGTCTGCTTTCTTGTCTTCTTGTGAGGACACTTCGTGGCATAGTGCCTGAATTCATGACAATGGAAGCATTTAATTTTCGATAAATCTTTCTTCTTGGCCCCCTGACTGGATTCTGGTTTGGATTGGGATTTCTTCCCTTTTCCCTTATTTTTCTTTCCAACCAATGCAATTTTTTCTTCATCCTCGCCCTTGGATGAAATCCCATCTCTGGTATTCTGCATTATTCCATCATGTACCAAATCAAACCATAAGTGCTCCCAATTTGGTAGTTTCTCACTCTCATTCACCGAATCTTGATATCTATGCCAAATCCCAAGAAGACCCAAAAGGGCCAGGCTTACCAAGTCATCTTCAGGGACAGTAACATCGACCCTGCCCAATTCATCACGACAATGTGTGCACTTGCTCAGATACTATGGTATAGTGTCATTCTTCTACATCTTGATACTTCGAATTTTATCCTTGAGCACCAACTTCCTGTGGTCACTACTATTCTCAAACAATTCTGTGAGTGCTTTCCACATCACGAATGAAGTTTCTTTTATGTGGATATTAGAGACAATATGATCTTTTACTCCCTCCAAGGTTATACTCCTCACCTTAGCTACATCTTTCTTACATTGTGCAAGGTCTTGGACATCAGTTGTTGGTGGTCTTGGAATATATGTCTTGACATACTTAAGAAATCCATTGTTATCAAATATTTCCTCCATGTGGTCCTTTCATGAAACAAAATTTGAGGTTCCTTCCAAGGCATACTCTAGCCTTAGTCCATTGAAGGCCATCTTCCCAACTTCGAATAAAGCTTGCTACATTCATCTTCAAATTCGAACCTCTGAGAAAAAACTTTTAATTTCTTGCTCTAGTGGGAATCCAGCTCTGATACCATGTAGAAATTAGGTTGTAGATTTGCAACTTCTCATGAAGTTTTAATCAAAATCATAAGACACAAACCTACTCTATTGCTCTGAAGACATTAATTCACAATTTAGAACAAAAATAACAGACATGCAAGAAGAAATAACATACATACAACAAGTATCTTTATCTGGGGAAAGAAATTTGCTAAAAACCCCAATGCCTGCTTTCATTAATCAAATGAAAAGAGATGTATTACAATTGATTTTCTCAACTAAGCACACCTTGCAAGTGCACAACCTATCTATCTACTCACTAAAGGCCTTTGACCCAAAATTAGTCAAATTTTGCCTCGGCTTGAGCTCTGATTTCCTTGCGTTTTTCCTTGAGGAATTAGTCCCCTATTTTTTAGGAAATTCCTCAAATTTAATTGTGCAATTTCTTAGGTTCATCACCTGACTGCATGCAACACATGTACACTCAAGACTAGTCTACAACTGATGTTACACTGCCTTGGAATATCCACCTCAACTAGGTAACTCAAATTCTTTGCATGCACTAGCTGTTTTGGGTTGATTTATCAGTTAACTGGATGATCATTGAGTTTCACTAAAGTCTTATTGCTTAACTAACCTTCCATTAGTTCCTCCAAAGGTTGGAACTAGTTTAACTTAAAACAACCTGAGGTGACTGACCTTGATTGCTACAAATTTGTAATCACACATGTTGAACTGAACTCTAACTCCTCCAACTCGAATTTACTGAGTAAATTGGGTGACACAAGCCATGTCACACAAGTTAACATCATCCAAGTTGTCTACTGATGTGGAAATTCAAATTTTCTCAATTTAATCAAGGCAAAATCAAATTGAGAACTTATTGTTGCAGTTTTCAACATTGATAACCTAAAATATTGCAGTTACCCAACTATCATAAATTTTCATCTTTTCATCCAACCTTTTGATTCGAAATTTGTTGCCATCACATCACATTTTGTTGTGGTGTTTCAACTGTGATATGTTAAACACATAAAAAAATGCATTTTCATTTGATAAGCATATGTATACTTGGAAATTTTGCAAATTAAGAAAAAAACATGCCATATGCATCAATATAATTGTAAAAAAAACCAAGTAGTATATATGGGTGAATATGATTGTCTGGTGTTCTTTTAAACCATGTGCTAAATCAATTTCCCTTTGTGTAAGATTGGTATCTCCACTATGTTGAGCTTCTTTAACCAATGTAGACACACCATACCATGATAACCTACCATTATTAGCTTGTTTTCATTGTTAAATCCATACCTTCATCCAATCAAGATTGTTCACAATGTATAAATGTATTGCATCCCACTCTTGATCGGTTGTATTAAAATAAAACAATTCACATATATATAATTAGTTACCATGTAATACCTTCATAATAATGGATTATAGAGGAAGACTAAAAATTAAATAAGTATGATATACATAAAAACAAAAAAGTGAAATGTACTATAAATATCCACTATCTACTTATATCTCACTTTCCTCATTCTACCTTTCCCCAATAGGTTCTCCCCTTCAAATTTGTCCATGGAGTTGAAATCCCAAATATGATCCAATACATTAATATTTTTTTCCTATTTCAGGACTATATTGATGAATATAAACCATGGTTTGATATACCATATGTCTCTCTACCATAGAACCCTTAGGACGTGCTCTTTGTCTCACCAAATCCTTAAGTGATTTCAAGTGCCTTTCAACCATCCACATGGATCTTATGTGTACAGGTCCACATTGTTCAATCTCCTTGACTTGGTGTATGAGGTAGTGTTCTTGCGCATTGAAAAATGTTGGAGGTAGATACTTTTGCATTTCACAAATTAGACAAGGAATTTGGTTCCTCGAATACTTTATATCTTATTTATTGCTTTCTTTAGATGAAAACCACCTATGAATGAAGCAAGCAAATCAAAGGTTTCAATGGAAAAGTATATAGTGCATGATGACAAGTAAAACACTTGCAGTCAAATATAAGTTGCACAACAAATTATTGAACAAATTACACTTTGCACATAAATCTCCACTTACCTCATGTATTTTCCAAGATAATATATAACTTGTTTGAAATTTTTGTCAAATTGATAGAAATTAATTAACAGAGCAATGAATTACAAAATATATTGCGGAAACACAAATATAAAAATGCATAGAACAAGAGAGACGCAAATATATGTGGTTCACTCGATTTGGGCTAAATCCATGGAGAAACAACCAGCCCTTCCTTTTATATTATCCAACAAAATGAAGAGATACAACCTACAGCGCTTTGCTCTCACACAGTGTTCTCTCTCTTTCTCGCTCAAAATAATAATACACATTCACAATGAAATTCCCTCATATAAACTAAGGGGTTGCCTTCTAGGGAAAAAAAACTTAATTAAACATAACTTCTACCATTAGATCATTCACCCAATGAACAACCCAGATTGACTACGAAATTACAATATTTTACAAGGCAATTTTTCATCTATTTTTAGCTTCGAGGGCATTGCCCCTGAACCCTGCGGGGGGGGGCTCCAAATATGCACCACCCCCCCCCCCCCCCCCCCCCAAGGCAACAATAGTGGGGGGTGAATTCCATCCACAACCCCCATCAAGGTTTGGGATCCAAATGCGGCTAAAACAATACCTCTAAATTAGGAAGATGACCAAGCTTCACATCCAACACCAAGTTGTCTGGGAGAGATAGAAGTAGAACATACTGTAACAAAAATAATGATCGATCATGATTTATTCCCAAATTAGTATATAAAAAAACATTAACAAGATGTTTCACCAGTGTGCAAATATATACACCAAAATAATTACGTTAATGAATGTATACCAATCATGAGTTTTTACCCAAACCAATTCACCTTTCTTTGTTACGATATTCTTTATGTTTGAACAAAATACAATTGGAAATTTAATTTTTCAATAACCTCTTTTGCATCCTTGCTTTATTTCTCTATCAATAACCAAGGAAGGGCGCTTATATTTGTCTGTCTCCATCGCTATTTGAATGAATCACACTTTGCATTGCATGATTCCCTCCTTAATGTCATCACAAATCTAGACAATTTTTTCTTTAACTCCTTCCATCTAAGATTCACCATAAGGTCTTTGTTACATTCTTCCTTATGTGCATTATATCAAACAAATAAAATTCTAGGTGCTCATATTAGGGGATTCTATTGAATTTCTCGGGATAATTTTTCATTCCTCATGGAAGTGCCATATTATTAATGTCGTGACGACCTACAAGATATAGTTAAATATATTATAACAACAATATAAATTATCAATAAATATAGTGAAGAAAATGACATAACATATAAAATAAGCCAAACATATCATGCATATTGATACATAGACAATTTGATCCACATCTTGAGAGACTAGTCTATTATATTGCAACTTCCATGCACGAGGTATCATTATCTGTGGTCTTAATCCGAACTCTTCTTTCCCATTGAAAAGATGTTCTTAGGTACTTCGGTACCTATGGTTCTTAGAAAGGGAGTGCCTATACTCATCAAACACCTCCTTTCCTAAGATTCTTGAATGACAAGATTTAATCTTAGGACCACAAATTGGACAAGCAAATTTACCCTTTGTTTGAAGACCTGCAATAGATGAAATAATTTTTATATCAATTATTTTATGTATAATGAAGGGACTATTTAAAAAAAATAAATGAAATGAACTTCATAAAATTAAACACTATGAAAGTGCAGGGTAACGTTATAACATACCACAAAAATGTGTTAGTCCTGGGGCATCGTGAATTGTCCATACAAGCATTGCCTGGAATTCAAATTCCCTTTGTGCATCTACTGGTCTAGAGATATCATACATAGTGATTTCGTTCCATAACTCCACTAACTCATCGATAAGAGGCTCAATATGTACATTCATATCTTTGACCTAATACTTACCTAATTGATTGAACATACAATACATAATTACTACATATATGAGTAAATAAAAAAGGATATAAGACATAATTATAAGACATACTTGAACATATATGAGTAAACAAATTAATACCTAAAACAATATATTCATGTGTTAAAAAATTTTATTCTAAACAAATTAATACCTGGAACAATCATTGTCAACATTATGTGCTCCCTCTTTATTGACTTCCACAGAGGATTGTTATTGTTGATAACAAAAACTGGCCACACCAAGTAAGTAGATCTGAGCTCTCCAAATGGATTGACATTGTCAGTTGCTAATGAAATCCTAAGATTACGAGCTTATGCTTTAAACTTTGGCCAATTTCCCTCTATATTCCTCAACGTAGATCCATCTATAAACATTCGAATAACACGATCTTCACTTCTATTCATTGCATGGTAATCCATAAGTTGTGCTATGCTTTCGCACCTGAACAATTGTCATCGACATGGAATTATGGAAATATAATGAAGAACCTTGCAAGGCACCTTTTTGTTACTTTTTCGGTTTGATATCTACGCTCATCACATTTTGGGCGTTTATCTTTCAACACGTGTTCTTTATAATGAATAATATGATCATTAGGGCATGCATGAATAACTTGATACTCCATTCCAATATCTTTCATAATGACATGTGAATCTCACTACGTACGAGGTAAAACATTTGATAGTGGTAACATAAATTCACCGAACTATCTACAACATAGAAAAAAACGTATTTTTGGTTGATGTACTAAATAATAATAATCATACATATTACATCCAAATGTTACAAATTAATTAAATTATGATCAACGTACTAAATACATTAAAAACAAGGGGGGTGGGGGGGATTATTGCTTTATCATGTATATAGTAGTAATTAATGTCACAAAATATATTACATACCTTAGGAGTTGTGTCACACATGTTTGAAAAACCATTCACCACCTTTAAGTTGACCAACAACATATAACAGAGAGAAGAGATGTTTTTGAGCCTTCATAAATAGGTAATTTTCCTCTCAAGTACAGGTTTATCAAAAGCACGACCATCATACTGGTTGCCATCATCATCCATTTCAACATTATTAAATGTCTCTAGGGTCAACCTAGTTGTGCCATCTTCTTCAACTGTGTTATCATCATCATTATCTTCTTCCATAGGATCATTAGCTTAATCCTCAATATTTGCTCCATGTTCTCAAATAGGCTCTTGTACAATAACCACCTCTTCCTCCCCGAGCAATTCCCTAGGGGTGCCATACTATACAATTACAATCAATAAAGAATATTAATATGTATAGAAAATATCTAAATGTCGATATAAATGTTTACAAATATAATATAGGAAAACAAAGACAACAAAGACAAATACAACTTAGGTGAGAGTGAGTAACAAAGACAACAAATCAATGATGATGCTTGTGCAATTTATCAAGATTATATTTAAGAATATGTTAAAAAAATCTTGGAAAGATGTTACTTTTATTGACATGTAGAAAGATAGACAAGTGGTAGGGAACCTACTAAAGACATTAATTTTCATAGGAAACCATTTTTTGCTAAGGCACAACGTCAACCTCTCCTTCTACACAAAATAGGGTATTATTTCTTCTTTACTACTTAGTTGATTTGACCAAAATGTCAAAAACTCACTCCTTTGTACTTAGTGGTAAGTGAATGTTATATATAGAATAAAAATAATGTTCTTATTGTTGGAAAAAGTAACTATGTTCGGTTTTAAATAATGCACTTGAGTCATTATGTAATGTACTTGTCAAAAGAATAAAGAAAATAATTTTTATTATTGTAACAATGACTTATTAAAGCATGATTTTCATGCTTGGGTCATCATTATATTAGTCAAAGTCCCCATTGTGAACTCCTAGGATTAATATTGAGTTGATAGATTCATTGTACATTCGAAGAGACCCTTCTTGGGCTTTCAAATCATGTAAAAAGGTTTTGTATCAAGTAAAATATGAATTATGTGTCCTCCACATCATGTCGGCCTAAGGAAGATCAGTCGACCTAAAGACCCCCATTCGACCCACAAGAAGGTTATATATTGAAGGAGGTCAAAGTCATTTGGAGCACTCACTCTCTCAAGCTATTTGATATCTCTAGAAGAGCTGGGAAGTGTGAAAGTCTATTGTCGGAAGGAGGAAAGGCGTGCGAGTTTGGGGGAGTCTATAGAGAAGAAGAAAATTGAACTTTTGGTGCACCTCTCTCTCTATTTCATGGTCTGGTTTAGGAGATTGAAGTATCCTAGGGTTTTGTTGTTGCTAGAAGCTACATGTTGCTGGGAATTGTTGCATAGTCGAAGTTGCTGGAAAGAGTCGAAGATCTTGGAGGCTTACATTGTGTCGAGGGAAAGTCGAGTCCTGGTCTATGGTGAAGAGTCTCAAAGAATACTATTGAAAGGAATAATTACTTTGACTGGGTTTTCCCCTCGAGGGGGGTTTTCCATGGCATGTGCCTATATCTTGTGTCTCTTGTTTTGTGATCTTCATATATGTATAATTGCTTGATGAAAGATAAGATAATAAAGGAGTAAAAGAAGCCAACACACTCACAAGTAATTATCAAGAAAGGAGAATCAAACCCTAATATAATATCCTTGACTTTCCAACATGGTATCAGAGCTTAGGTCAAGAGAAGTCGAAGATCACTTTGTTGGCATGGATTCTCCCTCTATGGTGAACTACATAAGATTGGGTTTCAACTCTGTTGGAAGATGAATCAAGAAGATCATCTACTAGTTATTCAACAAAGTCAAGAGTCAAGGATTCTTGACTGCCCTTACAGGTTCTCTTACTGATGACAATGCATGGATCATTGATAGTGGAACATTAAGACACATGAGAGGTGAAAGCAAGCAACTACACACACTATCAAAGGAGTCATCCTCTCGTGCAGTGGAATTGGGTGACAACAAAAGCTATGCTGTTAGAGGTCTGGGATCTACATCATTGAAGTTGCATAATGGATCAAAGCTGCATATCAACAACATTCTCTATGTTCCAGGTTTGAAAAAGAATTTACTTTCTATTTCTTGTTTAGAAAAGGGGAAATGATTGCTCTTGTTGATGGAAAAGTATTGGTTTGGGAAAAGAACTCTAGTATTGACAAAGCTAGGGTTATTGGAGTTCGTGAAGGAAGTCTTTATCAGGTTGTCCCTCCATCTCCTCAAGCTCTGGCTCATATGGAAATAAGTCCCATTCAACTATGGCATTGAAGGTATGGCCATCTTCATTACAAGGTCATCCCTACTTAGTCAATTGGTTCATGGTATTCCTAATATGAAGTTAGATCATGAAGGTGTGTGCAAGGGATGTTCTTTGGGGAAGCATACTAGAAAGCCATTTCATCATAATGAATCTAGATCTAAAGAAATATTAGATCTCATCCATTCCAATGTATGTGGGTCCATGTCTGACAAGACACTTGGAGGTCATCTCTACTATGTAACATTCATTTATGACCATTCGAGGAAGACATGGCTCTACCTACTCAAAACTAAAGATGAAGTATTTGATAAGTTCAAGGAGTTTAGAGCTAAGGTGGAAACCCTAACCGAAAAGAAGATAAAGACTCTAAGGTCCGACAATGGTGGGGAATACACCTCTAAAGAGTTAATTGCATATTGTAAGGATAGAGGTATTAAGAGGGAGATCATTGTTCCCTACTATCCTAAACAAAATAGATTGGACGAAAGAAAGAATAGGTCAATTGAAGAAGGCATTGGAACTATGCTCCTTGATCAAGATCTATTGAAGTTCTTATGGGGTGAAGCAACGATGACTGCCGTGTATGTTCAAAATAGAAGTCCGCATAAGAGTCTTTGTTAGAAAATTATATATTACATAGCAATGGAACACATAAAATATTGCAAAAATATAAACATAGAAAACACATAAAACAAGAGAGACACAGATATACGTGGTTCACCCAATTTGGGCTATGTCCACGATGAAACAACCAGTCCTTCCTTTTATATTATCTAGCAAACTAAAGAGATACAACCTACAACAGATCTGCTGTAATTCCCTCTTCGCTCTCACACAATCTCCTCTCTCTTCCTCACTTAGAATACAAATCTACATAGACACAATATAATTCCCTCATATATAGCGAGGGGTTGCCTTCTAGGGCAAAAAAAACACTGAATTAAACATAACTTCTACTGTCATATCTTCGCTTAATGAATTAGCCCAGATTGACTATGAAATTACAACATTTACAAGGCAATTTTACAACTATTTTTAGCTTTGAGGGTAGCTCCTCCACCAAGGGGGGGGCTCCTAAAGATCGCTGTCACCCTCCTTGGAGCCCCCTTGTAGTACAAATATTACGGTCAGCATTGCCCCCACATTACGAACTGGGGTTCAATGCGGTGATACCTCTGAATAAAGAAGATAATCAAGCTCCACACCCAGTAGTCTTGATAATACTAAAACCGAAGAAGTATTCACAGGAAAGAAGCTGAGTGTGGATCATTTCCTCATATTTGGAAGTCCAACATATGTCCATGTTCTGAAAGACAAGCAAAAGAAGTTGGACTCAACAAACATCAAGGGAATATTCGTTGGTTATAGTATTTCCTCAAAAGCATATAAAATCTACATAAAGGAGGGAAAACACATTGAAGTAAGCAGGGATGTTATATTTGATGAAAATCAAGCTTACAAGAAATTAAAGGATATTCCTATTGATTCTGATGATGAAGAAGTTCCCATATTTGAAGAAGATGAAGTTCATCAGGAGAACTTTATTGCAAATGATAAAGAAGAAGGACCAAGTGAGCTTATTCAATCAGTGGTTATCCCAACCACAAGGAAGAAGCCAAATTGGTTGAAAGCTACATTAGAAGATCCTGAAGGACATGAACCTGCGAAAGGGTCCTCCAGGGAAAGTAAAAAACTGAAAAGGTATTCTAGTTATGCTGCATATATGACAAAATTGATTGAAGTTGAACCATCTACATTTCTGGAAGCTGAGCATGAAGAGGTTTGGAAGAAAGCTATGTAGGAAAAATATCAATCCATCATGAATAGTGGGGTTTGGGAAATCATTCCTAGACCTAGTGACAAATCGGCTGTCACATCGAAGTGGATCTATAAGATCAAACATGTTGTTGATGGAAATATAGACAAGTACAAAGAAAGGTTCGTCACAAGGTGTTTCTCTCAAAAGGAAGGCATTGACTATGAAGAAACCTTTGCACCTACAACAAGGTACACTACCATTAGATTGTTGGTTTGATTCGTTGCTACAATGGGGTGGAATATCCATCAAATGGATGTTAAGACTGCATTGCATTTCTAAATGGGACCATTGATGAGGAAGTGTATATTGAACAACTTGAAGGATTTGAAGTGAATAATAGAGACTCTCATGTTTGCAGACTCAAAAAGGCCCTATATGGTTTGAAGCAAGCACTGAGGGGTATGCAAGAATGGATGCATATCTTCTCAGGATTGGGTTCGTGAAATGTACTGCTGATCCAAATCTATATATCAAGGTCGTGAATAATGAGCCAATCATTATTCTACTATATGTGGATGATATATTCATCACTGGTGTAGAACAAAGGGTTCAAGAATGCAAGATGTTGGAAGTTGAATTTGAGATGAAGGATCTAGGACTGATGCATTACTACCTAGGTCTAGAAGTATCGCAGAGACCTGGGGAGATATATTTGGGGCAAGGAAAGTACATCATCAAGTTATTGCGGAAATTTGGGATGATGGACTCCAAGCCGGTGGTTACTCCTATGATCACCAACATCAAGAAGTTAAGGAGATCCAACTCTAGTCTCGTGTATCCTACCTCATATCGTCAATTGGTGGGTTCCCTGATGTATCTGGTAAATACTAGGCCAGATATATGTTTTACAGTCAACATTCTTAGTCAGTTTCAGTTGGAGCCTCGTCATGATCACTAGAAAACTGCCAAACATATATTGAGGTATCTTCGTGCCACTATACATCACTGCCTAAAGTATGGTAGTAAGGAAGTCAAGCTAATTGGCTTCATAGACTTTGATTGGGGTGGCAGTGAGACCGATGGAAGGAGCACTACTAGAGGATGCTTTAGTCTGGGAGCTGCTATGATTTCATGGATGAGTAGGAAACAAGATCCGGTTGCATTGAGTAGTGCCGAGGCAAAATATGTGGCTGCATGTGAAGTAGGAAAAGAGGTTGTTTGATTAAGGAAGCTTTTGACAGATTTGTTCGAGATGTCTCTGGGTCCTACTGTGATTAATTGTAATAATCAAAGTTGTATCAAGATGTTTGGAGATCCCGTGTTTCATTCAAGGACGAAACATATCAATAATAAGTTCCACTTTATTAGGAACTTGGTGTAGGATAGGATCGTGAAGTTAGAGTATGATTCGGCAGATGAACAGGTAGCAGACATACTAATAAAGGCTCTTCCTAATAAGAAGTTCGAATATCTAAGAAACCCACTGGGTTTGGTAGATATTGGTGATTGTATTGATGATAAAGAAATGGAAGAGATTTGTTCAGGCTTTGCGAGTAAAGCATTGCTTGGGGAGACATCAAGCCGACACTTTGTGTTGATGTCTGGAATCTCGGAATTGAAAAGGTGGTGTTGTTTATTGAGCTCTGTTTTGGATACACACTTGTATGTTTGGGTTGGTGGTTAGCAAGTAACACTGATGGTACCTAGAGGGGCTGAAAGCTTGAGTCCACCTTAGTTCCACTTGGATAGATTGTCCTGGTCAGGAATCTAGTCCATGGCATTGCGGTGCCAAAAGGTTCTTCATGTTTTCATATAGTTTGAGATCTTCCATTGTATATGTACATTATGAATACCTCCCTAGTTAAGAGGGAGCGTTAGACAATGTAACTATGTTTGGTCTTCAATAATGTACTTGTGTCATTATGTAATGTACTTGTCAAAAGAATAAAGAAAAGATTTTTTATTATTGTAACAATGACTTATTAAAGCATGGGTTTCATACTTAGGTCATCATTATATTAGTTAAAGTCCCCATTGTGGACTCCTAGGATTAATATTGAGTTTATAGAGTCATTGCATATTTGAAGAGACCCTTCTTGGGCTTTCAAATCATGCAAAAAGGTTTTGTATGAAGCCAAATATGAATTATGTGTCCTCCACATCATGTCGGCCTAAGGACCCCCATTCGACTCACTAGAAGCCTATAATATTGAAGGAGGTCGAAGTCATTTGAAGCACTGACTCTCAAGGAAGTTCGATATCTCAAGAAGAGTTGGAGAAGTGCGAAGTCTGTTGCTGGGAGGAAAAAGGAAGTGCAAGTTTGGGGGAATCTCTAGAGAAGAAGAAAATCGAGTTTTTGGTGCCTCTGTCTCTCTATTTCGTGGTCTCGGTTGGGAGATCGAAGACTCCTAAGATTTCGTTGTTTCCGAAAGCTGCAGCCTAGTCGAAGTTGTTGGAAGGGGTCGAAGATCTTGGAGGCTGACATGGTGTGGAGGGAAAGTTTGGTCTTGGTCTAGGATAAAGAGTCTCAAAGAATACTATTGAAAAGAAGAATTATCTTCACTGGGTTTTTCCCTCGAGGGGGGTTTTGCCCTGGCATATGCCTATATCTTGTATCTCTTGTTTTGTGATCTTCATATATGTATAATTGCTTGATGAAATATAAGATAATAAAGAAGTCAAAGAAGCCAACACACTCACAAGTAATTATCAAAAAAGGAGAATCAAACCCTAATATAATATCCTTGATTTTCAAATAGGTCCATCCTAGCCTTCCATGTCCTGTAATTAGTAGCTCCTTCAAGCTTGTTCTTTGCCTTCATGAAGGAATTCATGATGGAGATGATGAAGATGATCAACCAAAAAAAAAATTTGAAGAATCCCAAATACTTCAAGGTGCTCTAAATGCCTCTTCAAGGTGATCTCACAACTCTTTCCCTTCACCAAAGCTTTGATACCATGTTGATTTTCTAGTGCAATAAGACTAGTATAGTTTTTCAAAATTGATAACTACTTCCAATGATATAATTAGACTTCTTCGAGCATTCCAATCATTAAGCAGTTATATATGAAAAGCTTCAACCATTCAATTTCATCAATAGAGCAATAGAGATCACAATGAACAGTAAATAAGAGACAGGAGACACCAGAAATTAGGCTTAAATCTAGGGCAAAACCCATAAGGGGAAAACCCAATCAATTTTTCCTTATGAGAGAAATTTTGTTCATCAATTGTACATCAAAAATATTCCAACAAGAATCCAAATCTATCCTTAATTGATCCAAGTCAACCAATCAACGATGAGAGAGAAAGTCAATTCTGGTCAAAGTATATGTCTACAACAATGGGGCTGAATTTTAGCATATGGAAGCTCTAAATAGGAGGCCAAAATTCGGTCAACACTTCAGTCAACGCACCTTTGAAATAGTTCGGTCAAAGTAACAGTGAAGCTTGCGGTCAACCCAAGTCAACGAGCTTAGAAATAGGTCAAAATCTCGGTCAAGTCAAGTCAATGATCTTTTGCAATCTTTGGCCCTCAAAGATAGTCAAAACCTCAATCAAACAAATGCCAAATAGCCTAGGTCAATGCAAGTCAAAGCAAGTCAAAATAGATAGAAAGAAGTTGGTCAACACTGGTATGAAATGTCTCCCTGACTCCTTCGCATGTGTGGATTAACCTCTGCAATTTTCAGATCGAATTGCATGTTGATGAGATGCCAAAATGAGCTCCAACGATGCCTTATTTATATGTGGTTGAGGTGCCTTTTCACACATGTGAGTCAACTTAACCTTCTTGAGGCTGACGTGGTCAAAGTAAAAAATATGAATTGTTTCCATTATTTTTCAATGAAAATACCGACCGTAGCAACCCAATTTTTCAACAATCTCCACCACTCTCTTTCAATAAATTGAAGGCTCCTCTCTTGAGCAAGACAAAATTGAAGCTTGAGAGCTTGGGGAATTGTTGCTATTTTGTAATTGTTCTATCTTTGGTTTAATAAAAGAAAGCTTCAGAGGCTTATGGTGTTCTGACTTGTGTGGTTTGTTTGGAGTTTTTCTTGAGGTAACCTTGTATCATTTTAATTTCATTGCTTTGAGTTTGTATCCTAGGCCTTAATAGGGACATTGTTGTCCAAAGGAGAAGACAAATAATTGTTTGTTTGTCTTCTTGTTAGTTTGTATTATTGAATTGAATATTACATGTGTTTCTTGGTTGAATATCATGTTTACTCATTTTCATTATGCAAGCTACACCTATGACTATTGATTTCTTATCAAGATCATAAGTTTTTACAGGTTCCTCTAGCTTGGAGATTGGGGACCTTCTTGGTTGGAGTATCCATCTTCAATCACAAACGAAGCATTATTCCCATTTAGCATCAAGTGCCTCCAAGTGCCTTGAAAGGCCCCAAAACTCTCTCTTCTTTCCTCATCAAAGTTCTAAAAAATTCCTCAATCTATTTTGGTTTGATTTCTAAGAGTTTCATTGATAAATCTAGCATTGAAAACTTCATATTTGCTTCTGTCCTAATAGCAGTAAGCTCAGCTAAGAAAAAGCCGAGTTATCTTGGTTTTTCCTTGGTTGTTTAGTATATGAATTTATACATTTTAATCTAGAATTTATTTAGAATATTTTTTGGTTTTTTTACTTACAAAATGTTAGTGTTCCAAAGTGATTTTGGGCACTTTTCACTTGGATTTGCTTGCTGGTTTTTAGCAGGCCAGTGATTTCACAAGGGGATATGATGGAAACGTTTGATCAATTTGAAGGATTCAAGCACCCAGAAGGAACCTCATATTGTACCCTTTGTAAAACAAGCAATTTTACCATCATTGTCACCTTGAAACCATCTTTTTATCCCTTTATTCATAAGGGATACCACCACTCATCAAAGCATTGTGATCTCTTGGGAGCTAGGAGAGTCTCCTAGGCATTCCCCCCATGCCCAGTGGGGGACTCATGTGTTGTGTCTCATCTTTTTTGGGTTAAAATTTACTTAACACCGCAAAACATTAGAGTATGTTTTAATTTCATAAATTAGATTTCATTTTATGTTATAAGATTAGATTTCAATTTTGCAAAGAGTAACAAACCCCATCAAGCTCTCTTATGCTCTATGTTATTGCAAGCGTAGCTTGATCCTTGCGCAGAACCTAGAAAGATCTTGTTGGTTGATCTAGTTTAATAGGGAAAACCACTTTGTCTTTATTGTAAGATTGGGGAAAAGTAAAGGTTGACCTGTGAAATTAGGATAGGGTCTAATTTCCCCTATTGTTGGATCTCCTAGCAACTAGCTGACTTGTGAAATCAAGGGAGTACTCATTGAAGTGAAGTTTCCTCCTGTTGGATTTCTTTGCAGCCCTTTCTACCACATTAAGGATAAACATTAAGGGGAAATACACCTTAGATTAGATTTACTTTTCTTGCAATCATACATCTCAATCGTGCACTCATACAGATCACCACATATCCCTCATCTTACTTCACTAATTTATCTAAATACAAGTGAAATCTAACTTAATAAAATTTACCAAGAATATTCTCCACAAAATTTACTTTTACGACATTTGGTTGATATTTCATTTTCCAGATTCACTTTTGAGCAACAAGCAACTTCTTTGGGCATTTCACTTTCAAGCATAAGCATTTACTTTTTGGTACTGATCTATATCGCTCTTCATTTTTGTCATTTGATCATTTGCTTATCCATCTTGCTCATCTTGTACATTGATGGTGAATGTGATTATCTGCTCATCTATCTTTCATATTGTTTGTTGATTATTGAATGTATTCTTGTGTTATTCAATTAACTCCTAGAATATTTCTTATCTTGCTATAGCCTAATTGATCCATACCTATTTTCTTAGGGACTACCCCCCTTGGCTTCGCTAGGAGTTAGCCTAGACGGAGGAGTTGAGAATTGAGTGATAGCTACTCAACTTGAGACTTGCCCCCAAGGCCCATCAAGTGGATCGAAAATTTTCTCTACGTTGACCCAAGTGTGTATTGGGCGGAAACACATTGCATGCTAACGTACTTGTCTTTTATATATGTGTTTGTGTGTGCATTAAGTTGTATTTGCAAGGTGAAAGGATGACTAAACAATATAAATAACTGATAAGGTTGCATGAAACAAAAGAATACAAGTGACTAAGAGAGAAGACAACAAATGCATCATAAAATTAATAATAGCAATGGAAATCTATTCAACTATTGGGTCACTTATAAGTTATAAACCACTACTATTTCATGAGCAAGATTCAAGTGTTTGTGCCAGTGATTTCAAGGCTTCTTGAATCTTTTGTATTTGTTTTTATTGTTAGTGAATCATGCATTTAATGGGCGAAGCTAAAAGAAATAGTTATTAAAAGTAAAGGAAAATCAAATAATCCAAAAAGAGATGTAGCAGCAATGAACATTACCTGCATCAATATTAGAGCAAGTGGTTCCCCAGCAGGTGCTAGGGGACCAATATATGTTGGAAATAAAGTTGCCAAAATCACCACAATTGTCGTTATACAAGTAATACCCCCACCTTGAAAACCCAAAGCGTTTGCTAAAGACATGCCTGCACTGCAAATAATACAAGATAATGCTAGAGCGGTCGCACATTCCAGTACAGGCAGTCCATTACCATCTTTAGCCATAGGTTTTACCTGATTCTCTGCATATTTTAGGAAACAATTATTTGATTAGGTAACCTCCTTATTATTGCAAAAATATTCTATGAACATGAATTTTTCTATTTTGTTGCAAACATAGCACACATGAAAAATGATTTAGACGTGCTTTGAAATAGTTATGGCAAGCATCAAATATACTTAACAAATTTCATAATTAATACGACTTTAAGACAACTAATATTAAGCTCATTGTAGAAGAGGAAGTGAAAATATTAATGACTATTTAGTATTTTGTATTTGGTATATTATAATTGTTTGTATGCAATGGATAACATGACGGGTAAGATTGCATGCATACAATAAAGTTGAAAGCAAAGCTACTACTTCACTATTTTCTTAGCAAACAATGCACAGTAGATATCAAGTCAATTTACCACTGAATAATAAAGAAGAAAACTTTCCCATTATGATCAGAATCTTTTATTCCACTCTCACTCATTCAACATGGTACTGGAGCCACATTCATGAATTTTTTCGCACATGCCCATACATGCATAAACTGATGATCTTATTAATATACACTGGTGGCTGTGATGAAAGTTAGCAATCCAAGTGACCTAAAAATTTCTTTTGGACGAACAAACTGGCTCAATTTTGATAAACAAAAGAAGAAAGAAGAGATAAACCACCTTCCAACAATTCTCGATGAAGAAGAATAGCAAGGAGAACATCCATGAGAGAAGGTGGCATGGCACCTGGTTTGAAGGTCTTCAACAACATAAATGAAACTTGCAAAGCTTCCAAGTAGCCCCCAAAATCCCAGGCAGGTTTACACAAGCATATCTAGCCCTTAGAAGACCCATATAGACCCAATCAACCTCCCATAGGCCCATGTGGTATCATGCAGCCCTGTCAATTGCACCTGTGCAATTCCACAACTATTCATTTCAGATTGATACTCCTCCTGTGGCCTCCAATCTGTTAGAAAACCTTGCTCGAGAAGAGACAATTGTTGAGAAATCTAGGGCAGCTAGATTAGGTGATTTCTCTTATTTTGATAACTGCTTGTGATGTTTTTTTACTTAACTTAATTAGCTTCTTCTTTCTCTTGATTATATTTGGTGTTCTTTTCATCAAAAGACTACCAAACCATAAAGAACAATAAGACAAGAGGACACAAGATGTAGGAGATCAACAAGGGCCAAAACCTCTCCATTTGCAAGGAAAACCCACAAGAATTTTTCTCTTCTTATAGAACTTCAGTTGACGAATTCCAAGACCTATGACCCTTGACCAAGACCCTCCAAGACCAAGCCAAATCTTTCCTTCTTGATGAGATTTCCTTCAAACAATTCCTCAACAACTTTTGCAATTTCAACCTCCAGCAAATTCTTCTACAACTTCGATCCCCAATAGAATATTTTACAACTTCGACCTCTAGTAGATTCTTTTGCAGAAACTCTAACCTTGGCACATGTGGAGATTATGATAGTTTCTTCCTCCTTTCCTCTTCGCTTGAGTTGATTCTCTTTCCTAGAGAACTTAGCTTGCAAGGTTACTTCTTGATGCCCTAACTGGACTTCGGCAACTCGTTCTTTACTGTTGCAATAGGTGCCCTAATTTCTTCACATGTGTGGAGAGTAATAGTCCAAAACAAATCCAAAGATCTTGCTTTTCTTTCCTTCTCTTAGTCCTTCCATTCTTCACACTTCTTTCTCTTTCTTGATCAAACTTGTGAGAAGTGAGTGAGTGTATTCCAAGTGAGGCCGAGGTCCCCTTTATATAGGATTCTCACTCTGCTAGGAGGCTGACTTGGCATTGCTACTAGGTCGACATGTCACCTTGTGTAGGCCGACCTAAACATTGCATCATGAAGAGGGCTTGGAGGGTCTTTTGGCTCAACTTTGACTTAAATAAAATAATTTACAATATGTAACATGCCCAAGAAGAGTCTTTCATACATGACAATGACTTTCTTGACTTGCAGACTCAATGACAAGACCTAGAAGCTCTCAATGGGAGCTTGACCTATAAAATAAATTTCCTTGAGCATGAAACCCATGCCTCAAGAATAATGATAATAAATTTATTTTTCTAGTTACATCAAATACATAAAATCATGATTACATGCCATTATGAAGATCAGACCTAGTTACATATTTCAACACTCCCTCTTAATTAGGGAGGTACTCATTATCCATACAAGGTACTTGGACATTGAGAATTTTGTTTCGGAATTAACTCCACAATTTTCAAGGTACTTGGACATTCTCAATCTGAAGAATTCTCATAAGAAGAGTCAGATTGGTAAGCCATCTATTTTCATCATACCAACCAACATTGTCACATAGCAAGGCCTTGACTAACAACTCTATCTCTCCCCAAGATCAAAGCACAATGTTGGCGAGACCAATGGCTGATAGAGACCATCATCATTGTCTCTCAAGGCACATACCCCATGCGGGTGTTCACAAGGTATGTCCTTCCAGACCTATTCTTATCTTGGATTCCCAATCCTCAAAGAATATCGGTCCTCTTCGACTACTCTTATCTTGGATGCCCTACCACATCCTCAAAGAGTATCGGATTCTAGATGCTTACCCAATCCTCCATTCTTTCTTCTCAATATGAAGACAAGATTGATGTGTTTATCTGTTCCTCTTAACTAGGGAAGATTTACCCATTCCTATGAAGGAATGTACCCATTCCCATAAAAGGAATGTACCCAAGCTCCCTCTTATCTAGGGACTTGTCCAAGCTCCCTCTTAATCAAGGACTTGTTACCATGTAATGCCCCTTCCTAATTATTTTCCTAAGGTAAGAGGAACAATTTTGTCATTTTTTTCTTAATGCAAATTTTGGTGAAGAAACTTAGGAAAAAGTGGGTCGATGTGCATCCTAGTGGAATGTGGGGACCACTCACCCACAAATAATATGCACCCCTTGGAAGGCAATTCGATTTTCCTAAGTGATGTTGAAATTAAAGATGGGACCCACATGAGACTCGAGGCAAGCAAGCAAAAATAGGAGAAGAGGAGCAACATTTGGGGCCTTTTGATAATTTAAGAATTCATTGTTGTTTTGGTTTTTCAACTGAGCTACAACGTGCTGCGTAGCACAAGAGCTTCCCAAGGAGTGAAGCCCACCCTTTCTTCAGTGGACCTCGAGTTCCACCCTAGGAAGGTCTTTCTTTTTATTTGGAGAAAGAGAGAGACATACTCCACAAGGAATTACACTGCCTTGGTTCAACAGGGATACATTAGAGGAAGCCATGTTGTCTTGGTGGAGCAGAGGTGTCGGGAATTGGGTGAGAAGTGTTGTCGGAGTAGTCCTTGACCAATTTCCAGCCTAGAGGAGTGAATCTTCAGCAGGAGAAGGAGCCTAACACTCAAATCGATTTCTCAGCTCAAGGAACTGCGTCATCTTCTACAAGACAACGTAGTCTTTGGTGTGGGTTGTTTAGAGGGAGCCTTGGCCCGAGGATTAAGGAGTTGGTTTGCTACGATTTTGATTAGAGGCTTACTTAGAGGGGTTTCCTAGCATTTTGAGAGAAAGAAACAACAGTTCCAGACAGGTGCAGATTTTTGGTTTTGGAGGAGGGCCAAGTTGTGGGAGGCTAAATTTGGAGGGTCAAAACTAGGGAAAACCCTTTCTAGTTTTTTCTAGGTTTTTGTCAAGGAGTACACCCCTAATTTTACAGAAATTTTTGGGTAGTTTTGAGGGGGTAAATCAGGGCCTAAAGTCAGCTAGCAGTGTAGAAACATAGGGCTAGCGCAGTTTTCTGGAGAGCAACACTTTTACAGCAGTTGGGCATTTTTGTATTGATCACCTGAGGCTTGTAGCTTGCCTTGTGCAAGCCTAGGTCCACCTCTTCCATCTTCTATTGTACTCCAGCCGTTGTACTTAATAAAATTTGGCTAGTTTGGTGTTTGAGGTGAAATTTTTGTTATATGTGTGTTTACTGAGCAAATTTGTGTTTCAAAATTATTGCATGTCTTTGTTATCACTGCAAATTTTCCATTAGGAATATTACAGTGGTATCAAAGCATGTTCTTGGCCAAGGTGGGAAATAGGAGCAGGTGATGCTACTTAGATATCAAGGGGTAGTCTTCCAGAGAGGCCGTGCTAGAGGCAGAGGCAAAGGCAGGGGTCAAGGTAGAGACGAAGGCTCGAACCCATTTTTAGACACCAAGGTGGCGAACCGTAGAGGAGGGATGGACAATCAAGAGGACAATGAGCAACCCAAGCCAATGCATCAGAACCAAGTTTTGGAGTTGCTCAGGACTAATCAACAAATGTTGAGGCAAGGGTAGCTCATGATGGACATGATGCAACAGGTGATGGGGCTGCAGATGGGAGGAAGGCCAGAGGGAGAGCCTCAAGGTGATGGGGGTTCCAGAGCAGGAAGGGGCAGCCATACTTATTAGCCCACACATACTCCCCAGCGCGACCAGGCTGGCCATCCTACTTTACCTCATTTTGTGGAGGAGGTTGAGCCGGAGAGGGAGCCAGACCTGATTGCAGATTTGGTCCACTCAGTTGCGTCTGGTATTGATGAGTATGAGGGGTTGGATGCTTAGATTAAGTGAGTGATGTCTTTTGGGGAGTACATTCACCTCAAGGAGATGCACACTACAGGGGCTGGAGCCCACTACAAAGGGGGAACATCCAACCAAGATGTGCAAAAATTATCAAGGAAGATTACACTTCCGAACTTTGATGGGTCACCAAAGAGTTCAGCCAAGGCATGTATCCAAAAGCTAGACACATATTTCCACCTGAACCCCATGTGGGAAGCTGATGCTATACGATTTTTTACTCCACTTGGAGGGGGATGCCCAGGAGTAGTGGTATCATGGGCTAATCACATTGGGACACATCCATATCACCACTTACACAGAGTTCACCCGGAGGCTGCTGAAGAGGTTCGAGAGGAAAGACCCGAAGTTGCATTTCAAGGAGTTAGCCCTGTTGATCACTACGTGTCAACGACCCATAGCAGTACACCCCGTTTTTTTGCAAAAGGTATAGCGCCTGATCGATGTGTTCGTGCCGTCCAGGTATCATCATCAGCCTGATCATCATGTTATAATGTAAACCCATTCTGCATGTGTATATGTAAATAATCTCAGCAGATCTGTGTCGTGTATGTAATTGCCTAGGTAAACCTACTTTTTTGGTGATGATCTACATTCTGGGAGGTTTTTTGTTTCACTGATCCATTTTCGAATGGTCTACAGAGTTTTCCTTCAGCCTTACCCCAAAGCCGGAATGGATTTTGTCACTGGAATCCTAGGCGAGTCCTAGTGTTATAGATTGAGTCTATGTAAAAGTGATTTGAGAATAATCCTAACTATTTGGTTAGGTTATTTTATTACAAATTACTTTGTCTGTTGGATTATATTTGTGTCGCAGAAATGAGTAGTCTGTGAGGGTCTTTTTCAAATGGGTTTTCCCCCTTATGATGTAAAGTGTCTTGAGAGTTGGAAAAAATAATTTATCCCCTCATAGGTTAATTAATTAAATTCTTTGGCCTAAAAATTAATTAAAATCCTAAGTCAGAAATTTCATTAATTCTAGGTCCTAAGTAAATTTAAATTCTACAAAGGTAAAATTCGTCGGTTTTTAAAATTCGAATTTTAAAAGGTCCCGGGACTTAGGCAAATTAATTATTTTGCTAAATTTTAAGCCTTTGGTCCCTAGGGTTAAGTCAAAGTCAAATTTTTGAGGAAATTAATTCAAAATTTTATTTTTTTGAATGAATTAAAATGCATTTAATTGAAAAATTCGAATTTCCTCAAGAATTTAAAATTTCGACGGATGAGATTAAAATAAATTTTGATCCTCATCAACGTTCGAGATTGCTTTGACGATGATCACTCAAGCTAGCCGTTGGAAAATTTATCTTTAAATAGGAAGTCATTTGTCAGTCAATTGATCCGATCTTTGAATCGTGTACTAAGCTCTCAAGCTCTCTTGTATACTTTTTTGAATTAATGCAAGTCTTTGGAGTCTCAACGTGATGTAGTGTTCCTCTTCGTGAATTTATGGTAACATTGTTTTAATTTTTGCTTAATATTATGTGAAAACTGTCAATCAATAGCTCTCTTAGAATAATCTGAATACAAGTATTTTATTTAGTTTGTTGGATCTAGGGTAACACTTTTAATTTTGATTGAAGTAGCAGGTATCTCTATTTCTTCAGAATTTTATTGTTGTTGTATTTCTCTACTTGATTTGATGGTTGATCTAGTGTTCGCAGAAGATATCTCAAGTTCTCATTGAGCGTTTGGGGATAGTCTTCGGTTGGATTAGCCAACTCTCAACACATATTTTTTGAAGAGCCTACTTCATATAAACCTCAGGATTTATCTAACGATAATGTTTTTTCTGTAGGGTGTTTTTGGGCTAGTACCTCTCTAAAATTTCAAATTTTTTTAAATATTTTGTGGAAATTTTGATAGATTTGGCTATTAAGAGCCTTAGATTATTAGATCTAGGAGTGGAGTTGGACTCATACTCCTAAGATCTGATAGATCTGTAAATTATTTGTATAGATCTGTTATTTACTTGTGTAGATCTGAAATTTTGTAACATAATTTTGAATTTTAACACTAGGGTTTTTGGGATTTTTTCTATTTTTGTACATATTGGGTATTGGGTTTTTCTCTTTTCACTTGTGCAGGAATAGATCTGAGAAATCAGCCAAAAAAAGCTTCAAATCTAGGCTCAAAGATTGTTTGCAAGACTAGATCTAAGAAATTAGCCAAGAAAATCTTCAGATTTGAGCTAAATCTAGACCCTGGAGGGCAAGATCGGGCTCAAAGATTGTTTGCAGGAATAGATCTGGGAAATCAGCCAAGTAAAGCTTCAGATTTGAGATTTTTTTCAAGCATATCTGGGGGTTTTGGACAGATCTAGGCCCTGGAGGGCAATATCTTGTCCCAAATATTTTTGCAGGGCTATGCATTAAAGATTTTGCAATAAATCTGAAGATCTTAAGCAAAATAATTTTTTCAGAACAAGGGTTTCAAGTTTTCGGGCTCCTAAGCCCAGATCTGCCTTATCCTAGCCCAACGCTAGTTCTGTTGACCCTGTGCTAGCTTTCATTGGCCTTAGATTCCCCTTGCTCCATTTCTAATTTGAATATTTATTTTTTTGAAGCTGATCATTGGTGGGTTTCTGCATAAAATTTGGTAAAAATTTGTTTTTTAGGTATTGATTTTTTTTTTGGCAACTTGGGCAAGTGATCTTCAAGGCCTAGGGCCTAAGGGTTTGATCTCTAAACTATCTTTTCCCTCACTGTTTGTTACAACAGTCATATGCCTTTCTAATAGTGGTGAAAAACACATCTAGGTGGTTTGAAATTAACTAAAAAAATTGCTAAATACATTAATAAGTCATTTATGTTTGACGTTTATCAAGAATTTGGCCTAAATCTACATTTTGGGTGACTGTTATCTCTGAATAATTCTGTTTCTGAAGTCTGAAATATAACAGTGGCAAAATTTCATGTGGGTTAGCCTAAAATCAGTTCCTAAGTTGTCTAATACATTAAGGAATTAATTTCTTGAGTTGGGCATTCATCATTAGGCTTATTTTATGTTTTAATTGCTGGCTATAATAAGTATATCAGATCTGATATAATTCTGGAAATCACATCATAACAGGCTGAAATGTTTTGATAATTCATGTGGGAAAGTTTGGAAACTTTTCAGTAAATTTTTGGCATAGAGATAGCATTGATAGCTTACCGTTTTCATTGTCATATTGTTGTTGTCATAAAGTTTTTCTTACCGCTGTCCTAAAAACTAATTTCTGAAAATTAAGTACTCTGTCATGGAATTGTGATAAAATGCATATCTTTTGTTTCATAAACTGAGTATTTTTTGAGCATCTATTGACATTCATTGCAAAGAAGTTTTTGTTCTCTTTGAGCTATAATTGTATCAAAAATGATTTGAAATAAGCTTGTGGTTTAATTGTAATATTTTCAGGGGTTTATTTTTAAGTCTTCATCCAATAAAGTGAGCAATTTATTTTGGTGATTAAGGGCTTTTGCGACACAAGTGTTTTTAATCCTCGGGTCTAACTTTTCATTATCTGGTGCACTTGCATATAAGTTAGTTTTGCATAAATAAAATTTACTTCCAAGCATAAGCTTGGTCGATAGAGAGATAGGTATCCATCTATCTTTGCTTGAGAAGCCCGCTTTTAATAGTACTTAAAATGGTGACTTTGCAGTTGTCAGAGCCACGACTCTTTGCAGGGCCGGAGGCACCGGGTATGTTAGATTTTCAAAAGAGGTATCGTTAATCACACCTTAGTGTGCTTCAACTTATCTTCTTTTTGCCAATTACTATGAAATCAAGCTTAAGATAGAAAGGATCGAAGGGTTAAAACTTAGATAGACATTTAACTAAAATTAGCCAAGATTCTTGCATCTCATATTAGCTTTAGGATTTGCACTTCATATAAGATAGTCATTCATCCAAGCAGCAATTGCAAATCAATTACTTGGACCTAAATTTCCTAGCAAGATAGTTGACTCCATAAGGCACTGGTATCAATTGCTTAAAATCTAATCAAATTCTATAAATCTTGCTAAATCTAAATCAAGTACTTGGTCGCTTCACTGTGTCTCTTGAATTGGCTGGTTTCCAACTAGTTCTCCTTCATTCCATTTTCGTATGGTCTACCCCCCTTAGCTTGCTATAGGGAGACAACTTAAATGAAGAGATTGGGGATCAGGGTGACAACCCCTGATCTTTGTCGTTGTCGCGATGCTTAGACATTCTGTGCGACAACAAGCCCATTTGAGGCAAACTGGCAGCGCATAGGTTGACATTATGGAGTTCCAGAGACTGGCAGTGATGGTAACAAACATCTTCGAGGCCCGACTGATCATGCTATTTGTGGAGGGGCTTGCTGAGCCTTTGCGTGGTTGGGTGAGGGCTTACAAACCCACATCACTTTCGGATGCTATCTCTAGGACCCAGGATATGATTGACGAAGTGCCCAAGACTCGGGCTCTCGTTCCCACTAAACCCATGACACCACAAGGGAACCGAGACACCAAGCCACCGCAGAGGGATGGAGGACGTGGCTAGCTGGATGATGAGACCTAGATAGACCTTAGGAGGTGAAAGTTGTGCTTCACGTGCCAGGAGCCTTGAGGCAAGAGTAGCTCATGATGGACATGATGCAACAGGTGATGGGGATCCAGAGCAGGAGGGGGCAGCTATACTTATCAACCCCCACATACTGCCTAGTGTAGGCAAGCTGGCCGTCCTACTTTACCTCATTTTGTGGAGGAGGCTGAGCCAGAGAGGGAGCTAGACCCGATTGCAGATTTGGTCCACTTAGTTGCATTTGGTATTGATGAGTATGAGGGGTTGGATGCCCGGATTAAGCGGCTGATATCTTTTGGGGAGTACATTCACCTCAAGGAGAGGCGCACTGCAGTGGCTGGAGCCCATTGCAGAGGGGGAACATCCAACTAAGATGTGCAGAAGTTAGCAGGGAAGATTACACTTCTGAAATTTGATGGGTCGACAAAGAGTTTAACCAGGGCATGGATCCAAAAGCTAGACACATATTTCCACTTGAACCCCATGTGGGACGTTGATGTTATATGATTCGCTACTCTTCACTTGGAGGGGGATGCCCAAGAGTGGTGGTATCATGGGCTAATCACATTGGGACACATCCATATCACCACTCACACAAAGTTCACCCAGAGGCTGTTGGAGAGGTTTGAGAGGAAAGACCCTTGCATTTCAGGGAGTTAGCCCATCTGAGGCAGATTGGCAGCGCATAGGCTTGCATTACGGAGTTCCAGAGACTGGCAGTGATGGTGACAAACATCTTAGAGGCCTGACTGATCATGCTATTTGTGGAGGGGCTTGCTGAGCCTTTGCATGGTTGGGTGAGGGCTTAAACCACATCACTTCCAGATGCTATCTCTAGGACCCGAGATATGATTGACCTAGTGCCCAACACCCGGGCTATCGTTCCCACTAAACCCACGACACCACAAGCGAACCGAGACACCAAGCCACCACAAGGGGGATGGAGGATGTGGCTAGCTGAATGATGAGACCTGGATAGACCTGAGGAGAAGGTTGTGCTGCACAAGTGCACCAAGGGCAAGGTCCATTTCAATGAGGTGTATTTAGACAGTGATCCAAATGAGGAGGCCGAGATGGGAGCCAAGTAGGGAGAGGAGGAAGGACAGACATCGGGAAGGCCACCACCACCAACACCACCACTGAGAGGAGGACCATTTGCCCCATCTGAGGGAGTCATCGCTTCACTTCGGGGAGTGTTGAAGTACTTGACACTCATGATTAGGGGACAGTACAAGGGCCGCGAGTGTCGGTCCTAGTGGGCAGTGAGGCCACCCACAACTTTATTGATGCTCAGATGGTGGAGCGCAGGGGCATCTAGACAGAGACATTTGAGGAGTTTTCTGTGTTGGTGCCAGGAGACCGGAACATACAATGCACGAAGTATGTCCCTGCGCTGACTGTGAGGATGGGGAACTACTTGCTCACTGATCACTTTTTTGTAGTTGATGTACCAGACACCAATGTGGTGTTGGGTGTCCTGTAGTTGTACTCATTGGGAAGGGTCATCACTGATGGCAGAAGCTAGAGATGGAGTTTTTGGGGCCAGATGGGAAGTTGGTGTTATTAAGGGGAATGCACTTTTATCCACCACAAACAGTTTCAGCTCACTGGATGGAGGAAAATATACGGCATGGAGACACAGAGTGGTAAGTTGAGTTGAGGATCTCAGAGACAAGGGCTCCGAAACAACCTGTGCATCTAGACATATTGGCCTTGTTGGAGAGGCACCAGGGGGTTTTGGGGAGATCCCACCAGGCAGACCACTAGATCGTGGTTTGAGCACACCATTGATTTGGAGAATGGAGTGAACACAGTCATCACCACCTCGTATAGGCACCCAAAATCCTATAAGGAAGAGATAGAGAGGGCCATCCAAGAGCTGTTGAGGTTGGGTCACATCAGGCCGAGTTCGAGTCCCTTTGCTTCTTTCGTGGTATTGGTGAAGAAGAAGGATGGGACACTACGCATGTGTATTGACTACAGGGCCCTCAACAAGAAAACACTAAAGAACAAATATCCCATTCTACGCATTGACGAGCTTATGGATGAGCTTAGAGGGGAAAAATACTTCTTTAAGATAGATCTGCGCTCAGGATATCATTAGATTCGGATAAGGGAACAGGACATCCCAAACACTGCCTTTCGTTGCCACTATGGACATTTCGAGTTCTTGGTGATGTCCTTTGGGCTAACCAATGCTTTGACTACATTACAGTCTTGCATGAACTACGTGTTTCGTGGGCAGTTGAGGTGTTTTGTCCTTGGTTTCTTTGACGACATACTCATTTATAGCCGGACTTGGGAGGAGCATCTTCAGCACTTGGAGGTAGTACTTTGCATACTTGAGGAGCAACAACTGTATGCTAAGATGTCCAAATGTGAATTTGGGCTAACAAAGATGTTGTACCTTGGGCATGTGATTGGGGAGGATGGAGTAAAGGTACACCAGGAGAAGATCAGAGGCATACTGGATTGGCCTACACCCAGGAATGTGAGAGAGTTGAAGGGGTTCCTGGGCATTTGCACATATGATAGGAGATTCATGAGGGGATTCTCACAGCTTGTAGCGCCCCTCACCGATTTGAGAAAAAGGGGAGCTTTTGAGTGGACATAGGTGGTAGAGGAGGCATTTGAGTGCCTCAAGAGGGTTATGAGCAGTTGTCCTGTCTTAGCCTTACTAGACTTCATGAGGTCCTTTGTGTTGGAGTGTGATGCTTCCGGTGAGGGAGTTGGGGCTGTATTGACACAGAGAGGCCCTCCTATTGCATTCGAGAGTAGGAAGCTGCTACCACATGAGCGGTTGTACTCAGTGTATGTCAAGCATATGTTGGTCGTGATGCATGCATTGCCCTGTTGAAGAATCTAGGGCAATTAGGAGTAGAGTGATTCTTCGGGACTAGATAACAATTTGTGAAGTCTTTTTACAATTTGTCTTTGTTAGCTTAATCTTCTTTTTCTCTTATTAATGCATGTGTGTGTACTTCATCAAACTGCTATCAAAACATAAAAACAAGAACACAAGATATTGGCTCTGTGCCAGGGCCAAAATCTCTTCTCTTGAGAGGAAAACCCTTCGGTAAGTTTTCTCTTATTGAAGCTTCTTTCTTGATCAATTCCAAACCCTAGACCCTTGACTAGAAGATCCTCTAAGCACAAGTCAAGTCCTTCCTTTTCTCCGACACTTTGTCCATCTCCTTCCAGCACTTCATTCCCCGGCACTTCATCTTTCATCCGACACTTTCGTTCTTCCTTCCACTATTAGTAGACCTTCTAGAAGAGATGCTTATCTTTTGTTTTTAGTGATATCCTTCACCTAAGGATACTCCCTCCTTCTCTTGATCATCTAAGTCCCTTCTTGATGTATAGTGGTAGGCTTAGTGTGACAACACTATAGCCCTAATTCTCGCACGTGTGAGAGGTACCCTAGAGGATTTAGGGTCATTTTCCTTCGTTAGAGAGATAGGCTTCTTCGCTTGTTTTGGGAGGTCTTGTAGGCCTAATTTCAAACCCAAACAACACTAGTTCATGGATTGTTTGTCCCTGTTGTCATAACCGCAGACTTGACCCTTGTTTCTTCACACGTGTGACTGTTTCTAGCCCTAGAAACAATCCTCTTCACTTTGGTTCTCCTTCTCCTTCCTTTGTTGCACTAGGAGACCTCTTCTTCGTCCTTCGTTACCCTTTCTCTTGCCACCTTTCTTCGCAGATTTCAAATATCCTTGGTTGACGTTGTAATGGAGTGGACAACTTCTATATATAAAGCATTGTCCCTCCTTTTAGGTCGACTTGAAGACTATTTGCAGGCCAAATTGTTATGCTCAATTCGGATGGCTTCTTTGGTGGTGTCACATGCTTGGAGGAGACTCTTTGATGGTGCCTTTGCTTTGGAGGAGACTTGACTTTGCTTGGAGGAGTATTCTTTGACTTCTATACAAAAATATACACGGTGTAACATGCCCTTAAGGCCTTCAACATTTTCTTTTGACTATTTGACTCACCTATAGCACTTTAACATGTGCTAGACCTATTTCAATGAGCAGGAAACTCATTGACATATATTATAAAAATAATATTTCTTTTTCTTGAATAAATAAAAATATTAAAAGTACATTTATGAAGACCGAACCTAGTTACATTTCCTTCAACACTCCCTCTTAACTAGGGAGGTATTCATACAACATTACAAGGTGTTTGGCTATGTTTCAATCTTGAAGAATTAACATAAGAGAAATCGGATTTGCAATCCATCTGTTATAGCATCATAATTTCCAACATTGTTTCCATAGCAAGGCCTGACTGACAGCTCTATCTCTCAATAGATTAGAGCACAATGTTGGCAAGACTAATGACTTATAGACACCTTAGTCATTGTCTCTCAAGGTACATACCCACCCGGGTGTTCCCTGAGTATGACCTTCTAGGACTATTCTTGTCTTGGGTTCCCAACCCTCAAAGAATATCGGTCCTCTTGCCTACTCTTGTCTTGGATGCTCTACACATCCTCAAAGAGTATTGGATGCCAGATGATTACCCAATCCTCCCATTCTTTCTTCCCAAGTGAAGAGAACAATGTTGTGTCTTTCTTGTGTCTACATTTCCATTCATGGCCTTCATCTAGACTTACAGTTGTTAGTCCTGGTCTAGTGCATGACACATGAAATGGAAAAACACAATTGTCACTCCTTTGTAATCAGAGGTGATCCAAAACTCCCTCTTGATCAGGGACCTATCATAGCTCCCTCTTAACTAGGGACTCTTTCATTCATCAACAACTTCTTCTTAGTGGGTCCTTCAGTTGCTTGATCTCCTTCCTTTCTTTGATGTCATGAAGTCTTTGTTCGAACTTCTTCTAGGTAGGGCACCATCCATCGGTCACTTTCCTTCCTGGTTTGTCATGTCATTGCTTCGTGGAAAGTGGATTTCTTGTCATACATCAGGTTTTCTTGTCATCTGGCTATTCCTTTGTCATCTGTCCATGCTTCGGAATACTCTTCTCATGGATGTTTCGTTGTACTTGCTTGTTTACATGCTTCAACCTAGTAGCCCATCATGACTTCATCCTGATATTGCTTCAACATTAAATGGTGCTTTTGATGGATGGTTTCTTCATCATGACATCTTCGTAGAGTAGAATCAGTTATTTGCATCTTCATATCTCCAAGGCCTTCATAGGTGTCAAGGGTCCTTCCTTCCTTTTTCAGAGTTGTCTTGCCTTCTTTCGGGAGAAATCTTCAATGGTTCTTTGTTAGATAATGATTCTTTGTGATCATGGTGTTCTTCACATGCTTGATCTCTTTCTTCATGTGCTTCTTCTTAGATAGATTGGAATCACCTTATGCTCCTTGCGAGAGCACTTCTTCATTGCTTGCTTCCTAGACTAGTCAACATTTCTTCTTGCTTCTTAGTCAACGATCTTATACTCCTTATGTGAGCATATCCTTTTGTTGATCTTCATTGTATTGTAGTACATGCCTTCGAGCATGTCCTTGGTGAAAGAGATTCTTTCATACTTGATCATGTTATACATATGAAAACATGACTAAAGTTTGATGCATACATACCTCATCTTGATTCTCCTTTGATCATCTTAGCTTCATTTGGTTGTCCTTGGTGTGGCCCTTTTTGTTTCATCTTAGCTTGCCTGCATATCATCCTTTTCTTGAATCCCATGAATGGATTCCCAATGAGACATCTGCTTTGGTTCATGAACCTTCTTTTTAAAGATTCCATCATAAGATCTTAAAGACCCTTGCCTTGCAAATGTTTCTTTTCTTTTGATGATGGAGGTCTTCTAAGATTCTTAATCATGATCAATTTTCTTTCATCGTGGATGAGGTCCTATACTAGGTATGCTCCTTCTACATGAATATCTTAAGCTATATCTACCATGCTCCTATATTCTAGAAGATATTTCTAACCATGCATTTTGTTCTCATTATAAATGCTACTTCTACACGAGTATCTAGAACTCTATGTATTTCATGCTTCTAGATTCTAGAAGATGTTTCTAGCCATGCAATTTATTTTATTCCTACATGCTCCTATCCTACTCAAAACCTTGAAAGAAGACTCTAAGTAAAGAGTTTGACTTAGTCATAGTAGAGATCTAGAGGATCTTCCTTCTTTTGCTTCTTTTCTTCTTCTTTCACCTCTTGAGTCATGTGAGCTTCCTCCCTTTTTCTTTTGTTTTTGTTGTCCTTCTTAAGATTAGGACAATTCCTTTTGTAGTGTCCATATTCTTGGCATCCATAGCATTGGATTTTGGACATATCATTGTTGCTTGTTCTTGTGGACCAAATTTTCCCTTTCTCTTGGCCATGGTAGCAAATGCTTGCCCCTTTGATCCCACATCTTCCTTTGCTTTAAGTATGGTTTCATCTATCTTGCATAGAGACCACATTTCAATGAGTGTGGTTGCTTCCTTCTTGGCATATATGCTTGATGTGAAGTTGCCCCAATCCTCAGGTAGAGCACTGAGTACTACAGTTGTCATTTTTATGTCATACATGACTTCCCCAAGCTCTTGAAGTTGATCCCTCATTTCAGAGATCTTCATGAAGTAGGGAGCTATTCCTTCCTTTGATATCTTCACCTTGTACAATTCATTTCTTAGAGATATCACTTCTTCGGGTGTGGATACTGAGAATAACTCTACTAGCTTATCATAAATTTCTTTTGATGTTTCAAATTTGGAGACATAAGGAATGAGAGAGTCCTTGATAGATTCTATTAGAATCCTTTGAGCTCTTGTCTCATCCTTATTGTACTTGGCTAAGGCTTGGGTTTGTTCCTTAGTAGGGACAGTGATATTCCCTTTGACATGTTCTAGAAGTTCATTCTCCTTGAGAAGTAAATCAGTCCTCTTCTTCCATGCAAGAAACTTATTGGTACCTACCAATTTGTTGCTTTCCTTGCAAAAATACATTGATGTATATTCAAAAGGGGACATACTTACTTGATAGATTTTGAAATGTAGTTGACTTCTTTTCTCCTTGAAGTCTTGATGGCTTGCTTTCCTTCAATCATGATGTTCCTCAAGATGTTTTCTCCAAGTGGGCTTGTTTGATGTAGGTCCCTCTTTGATCTGCTCTTCCTTGTAGGTGCCTTTATATAAGGCTCTTCTTCTGGCTTTGTAGTCTCCCCTGATGAATGATAGATGATAGACCTTCTTGTCTTTGATGTGATAGAGACTTCTTGGCTTGACACTTCAACTTTTGTAGATGTCCTTCCTTGATGAGTGTTCTTGAGATGCCCTTTCCTTGATGTGTCACCTTAGCTTTGATACCATGTGGAAGAATCTAGGGCAATTAGGAGTAGAGTGATTCTTCGGGACTAGATAACAATTTGTGAAGTCTTTTTACAATTTGTCTTTGTTAGCTTAATCTTCTTCTTCTCTTATTAATGCATGTGTGTGTACTTCATCAAACTGTTATCAAAACATAAAAACAAGAACACAAGACATTTGCTCTCTGCCATGGCTAAAACCTCTCTTCTCTTGAGAGAAAAACCCTTCAGTAAGTTTTCTCTTATTGAAGCTTCTTTCTTGATCAATGCCAAACCCTATACCCTTGACTAGAAGAACTTCTAAGCACAAGTCAAGTCCTTCCTTTTCTCTGCACTATGGTTGCTTGACATTTTGTCCACTTCCTTTCAACATTTCGTTCCCCGACACTTCATCTTTCTTCCGACACTTTCATTCTTCCGACACTGTTAGTAGACCTTCTAGAAGAGATGCTTATCTTTTGTACTTAGTGATATCCTTCACCTAAGGATACTCCTTCCTTCTCTTGATCATTTGAGTCCCTTCTTGATGTATAGGGGTAGGTTTAGTGTGACAACACTACAACCCTAATTTTTGCACGTGTGAGAGGTACCCTAGAGAATTTAGGGTTCTTTTCCTTCACTAGAGAGATAGGCTTCTTTGCTTATCTTGGGAGGCCTTGCAGGCCTAGTTTCAAACCCAAACAACATTAGTTCATGGATGTTTGTCCCTATTGTCATACCCGTAGACTTGACCCTCCTTTCTTTGCAGGTGAGACTGTTTCTAGCCCTAGAAACAATCCTCTTCATGTGCGACTGTTTCTAGCCCTAGAAACAATCCTCTTTAGTATTTGGTGGGCATCCTCTTTAGTATTTGATGGGCAACTGGTTCAAGGTAAAGACTGATCACAACAGTCTTTGGTTCTTCTTGGAGCAACAATCATTAGAGGAGAGACAACAAAAATGGGTGAGTAAGCTCCAGGCTTACGATTTTGAGATAGAGTATGTGAAAGGCAAGTATAATGTGGTGGCAGATGCCCTCTCTAGGAGGCCTGCAGTACTATCTCTGATGGACCTTACGCATGATTGGAAGGCTCAACTCTTGGTTGAGTACTCCAAAGATAGGCAAGCTTGTGAGATTTTGGATGGCACCCACAGGGATGACAAATTCCGGGTGATGGATGACATGATCTACTACAAAGACAAGATATATTTGGTGCCAGGATCTCAGCTTAAGGAGAGGATTTTGCAGGCATCTCACGATTCCCCCTAGCAAGACACCCGAGCTTCCTCAATACATATCGTGCTATTAGAGAGAGATTTTCATGGCAGGGGCTCAAGGGAGATGTGTTGAGGCACGTGCGAGAGTGCATAGATTTTCAGAGGAACAAGGTGGAACTTTCACATCCCGCCGGTTTATTGCAGTCGCTCCGATTCCAGAGAGGAAGTGGGAGGGTGTGTCCATGGACTTTATCACGGGGTTCCTAATTGTGTAGGGGTGAGACAACATTTATGTGGTGGTCGACAAGTGACCAAGTTGGCCATTTCTTCGCCATCTCATCGAGATCTTCAGCCTCCTAAGTGATTGAGTTATTCTTTCAGGAGGTCTTCCGATTACATGGTCTCCCCAAGGCCATCATTAGTGACAAGGACAACAGGTTTATGGGGGCTTTCTAGCAGGATTTGTTCCAGTTGGTGGGGACAAAGCTTACACCCAACACTAGCTATCACCCCTAGACAGATGGGCAAACCAAGATCTTGAACAAGTGGTTGGAGGGGTGCCTGTACAACTATGTGATGGGCCAGCAAAGAACGTGGGTCAAGTGGCTTCATCTAGAAGAGTTCTGCTACAATACCACTTATCATATGTCGATCGATATGTCTCCTTTTTGAGCACTTTATGGATATGATGCACTCTCTTTTTCTGACATGGTGTTTGGAGGTAGTAGGGCCCCAGGGGCAAAGGGTTGGGTTCAAGAGAGCCAAGAGATTCTCCGAGATCTCAAGAACAACTTGCAGGTGGCTCAAAATTAGCAAAAGATGTATGATGATAAGCACAGAGTGGAGAGACAGTTTGAGGTAGGGGACATGGTCTACCTACTCTTGCAGCCATATAGACAGTCTTCACTTATGCAAAAGGGGGCAGAAAAGCTTCGACTTTGGTTTTATGGGCCATATAAGGTGGTCAAGAGGGTTGGAGAGGTGGCTTATGAGTTGGAGCTAGGAGCTACCTTTAGAGAGCGTTGAAGGCCCCGAAAATCGGGTCTACAACAAGGGGGATACCCCCCCGGTCCGAACCTTGGTTGGCGGCTCCTTATCCGTTTGGTATAGCGGGTCCGACTGGGGATATGGGACCAGTTTCCCAATTCAGTGTGTGTGTGTGAGAAAGATGGGTATTTCTGTTCTAAAT